>JAWLRI010000653.1:338464-413451 GCA_034781795.1 Crypturellus tataupa
CCTGCGTGTGCAGGGGGGTTGGACTAGATGACCTCTAGAGGTCCCTTCCAACCTTAGGCATTCTATGATTCTATTCTATGATTCTATGATTCTATATGATATAAGCTACACTGGCAAAAACAACCACCTATTCAAATAGTCAACACCCATTTACAAAATCCTTACTCAAATTTGTAGCAGCAAGCTACAAACCAAAAGAACATTACTCATATGAATTTCCAAGATTCCCTGTTCTACCCAGGGCAGAAGTCAATCTTTGAGCTTTTCCTAGTATGCTGAAGCAGGATTACAAAACACAAAAGCAGAAACCTTGAAATAAATATTAAAAAAAAAAGAGCCACAAACTCCCCTGCAGGTTTAGCTTTCAAGAACTAGGCAGAGTACAAAATCTGAGGTTACAGTCTGGGTGAAAATGTGAAAATGGAGAAATGGAGGGATTCAGATTGATTTCTTGTGCAAAGTGCTTAAAAACATAAAGGCCAGATTTTGAGTGAAGGTTTGGGAGAAAATGCTGATCTTCTGGCTTTTCTTATTCAAGATATTGCAGGTGAACTATGTTTGGGCAGAACCTTGGATAGTTTTTATCTCATTTAGGTCCTACTTCTACTATGCCTTGCTCTTCTCTTTTGTTTTTTTATTTTTTTCCCTCTTAAATCTTCTATCACTTGCTGCCACTCCTGTTACATAAGAGATGCCATAGAAAGAATAAAAGGGATTTGATTTCATTTACAAAGTAAAAAAGACCATTCCAGCCATTCCAAACAAAGCTAGGACTCCATTTTCCTTAATTCCCCCAAATTACTATGTTTCCTCCTTTTTTAAACTCTGTCCTCCAGTAGCTGAGGGAACTTGTTCATTTGAGTGGTGTAACACTAAGGCATCAACACAGGGCAGTGATTGGAAATCACCAATTCCCTACGTTGTCAAAGACCTTTCGGACCTGATGTGCAAATACTTTTGTATCTCCACTCTGTATTGTGTAAAACAGAGATAATCATATGTCCTTGCCTCCAGAATGCACTGGATAGTATAAATAGTATAGAAATGCACAAATGCACAAATAGTATAGAAATAAGCAGATACACACATAAGTGCATTTGACAGAGCTTGATGAGAAAACACTTAAGGTATGTAATTGTGCATGGTGCAAACGGGAAGCCTATTCTGTCTTAATCTTTGCTGTCAGATAATTAACTGAGAAAATTATGTAACTTTTACACCTTGTTTTAAAACATGGAAAAAAAGGAAAAACAAATATAGGAAAGGTAAAAGTAGGGTGTTGGGCAGCTAGGCAGAAAAATACTAGCATTATTGGCAATATAGTTGACAACCCCTCTGGGAAATGAGAGGCCAGTCATGTCAGAACAGTTGTTACAGATCCTGAATGAGGACACACGAAAAACAGAACAACTAGGCAGGACCCCAAAAGAGCTATTGCAAGAATAACACTAACAGCATAGAAATAGCAATTATAACAAGGACACAGGCAATGGAAAGTATGAGCTGCTCAGGGTACATAAAAGGGGAAGTAAACCAGGGGTGCTATTGTAACCTTAATGCTGCAATATACTGTAATGAAGTAAAAGAGAGTTGAATAAAATAGAATCATTTGGGATCAAGATAGTTTTTGGAAGACTTGTTCAAGATATTCCATTGGAACTGTACTACAGAGATCTACTGTAAATCCATAGGCTTGCCTTTCAATAGGCATGGAGATGTCATTGATGTTATTAAAGAGAAATTACATCAGGAACTAAGTCATTATGGGAGCCTTTAGCTTCCTAGAGATAAGGTGAAGAACAAATGCAAATTTTAGCAGCTGCACCCTTATGTCGTCTTTTTTTTTTTTTTTTTTTGGATCTGATATTTGACACATTTCTTCACCCCAAAATTACTGATTAGACAATAGGTCATACTGTTTTACACTCAGCTTGTGCAAACGGCAAAGAACCTTACAGAAAAGCTAGTTATCAGAAATAACCTTGGATTGAGTGATTAGGGGAATGGAGAACCTGCCTTAAAGGAGGAGATTAAAAGGCTTGTTTAACCTAGATAAATGAAAGTCAAGAGGGGATATGACTGTTCTCTATAAATAAAGGGGGGAGAAATGCACAAGGGAGGAAAAAAAAGTTTCTTTTAAACAGATAAACAATATTGGCACAGGAACAAGTGGTTCAAAACTGGTAGTGGGGAAATTTGCCTTGAAAATAAGATTTCTTTTTTAACCATCAAATGACAAAAGTTTTGGAACAGCTGTCCAAAAGGAGTAGAGAAAGCAACTTAAGTGGGGTTAAGACGACACAGTGCTGATTTGTACAGGGTTATATAATGTTGCTACATACAGCAGGAGGGATGGGAGCAGATGAGCCTTTCCAGTCCAGTGGCCTTAAGTAAACATAAGAAAGAAGAGGAAATTCTCTGTGGAAAACCTTTTCTCCTTGACTTTTCAGTCTGCAGATGTCAGACCATCATCTAAATCATTAGAAATGATCATCATCTCTCTGTCCCCCAACTCATCCACACGAACAAAAAAGACTCTTCTGATTGGTGCCTTCACATCCTAGGCGCACACTTCCCTCATTCAGCAGCAAAACCATTTTATCTGGCCTGAGACTAGACCATCCCTCTTAGCCTTTAACCAAATTCATCAAGTCATAACTCTCATTCTCACAGTGCTAATTTAACAGCCATTTCCAGCTATGTTATCCCAGTGATTCTGCAGGCCTGTATCTTCAGGCAGGCTGGTCTACAGCTAAGCAAGTAGAGAAGAGATGCCACAGAGAGAAAAAATCTTCTGTTTACAAACACTTAGGGTGATTAATTAGCCACATCAGCTAAAGCAGACAAGAAATGGTTGTGAACACACCACATGCAAAATTAATTAACGCAGAAAAAAGAAAAAACATTCCTTCCTGAACCTCAAGTTCACCTTCCACAACCACCTGGGGTAGGCTGCTTCTCCACTGCACCTGCAGAAGAAGGAATTGCTTCTGATGGCCTTTCAATTAAGCAAGGAGCATACAGGAGATGATGCAATTTTCTTCCCTCTATTTTTGAACAGCACCTAGAGTATGCCAGAGGGAGGCATGGCATGAAATAAGGACAGGATGAAGTACCTGCTGTTGCTTTACATCTCATTTCTGCAGTTCTGCAGAATAAAAGCTCTTTTCAGAAATGCAATACCCCTGCTCACTGAGGTCTGGCATTTACATGGCTCTTGCCATTTTTGCAGAAACATTTATTTCCTGAACCATTTATATGCTTTTTGCATTTGCTGAGGTCCTGTCCCCTGCCATGACTAGCTTGAGAAGGTTAATGAGATATACTTTGAAAGTTTCTGTCTTCTGCAAAGTGAATGAACTATGAAATTCCACCAGTGTCACTGAGAGGCAGGAATGCCAAGGCATTTGCTTCAGTAAATCCTACCTCTAAGCCAGAAGAGAGGGTTAAAGAGCTGATAGTTCTCACTGGGTGATGGCAACACTCCTCTTGGTAGTGTGAACTTGTTAGCACAGTGTCATTCATTCAGGCAATGCTGGTTCATACAGGAGCAGCATGATTTCCAGGGGAACATATTAACAAAAGGTCCTCAATACTTCACAATGTACAAGAAAATGGCAAACGTTTAATGGAAATGCACGCTGCAGCTAGCACAAGCCTAACTAGTAAAGCTGTCAGAGCAGGCAGCTCATGGTAGTATTGACTGTGGCCTGAGTGGGCTAAAGGATGTATGTAATTCAGGAAAGACATAGCTTCTTGGAGGGCAAATCATATGGTAGGATTTTGGAGGAAGATTTAAATAAATATATATACATATATCTTTACAAGTACTGCAGACTTCAAAAGAAAAGTACTAACTTGGGTTAGTACTTTTCACAACTGCACCATCCAGCATAAACCACCTCCCATAAACCAGGAAAGACAAAGCCTAACTCAGGCTCTTGCTTCAATAATTTTTCATCCGTACGGCCTCATGCTTTCTGAAATGACTCTGGGTAAGAGAAGGGGAGCTTAATTCCATGTTCTTAAAACCAGCAGCACCAGGCTATTCTGATTCTGCTCTCGGAGATGAATTAGAAAGCTAGGGAGATTTAGATTCCCCCTGTCACTTGCTTATCTAAGATGAAAGCAGATTTCACCTTGAGTGTCGCTACTGCTCTCCTCTGCAGAACCGTGGGACAGGGAAAATGTAGCAGGGATGCTCATAAGATGGTGTGTTTCGTGCGAAGGGGGGGTTCAGAAGTTACAAACGTTCAAAGAAAGATATGCGCATGACTTTTATCTGCATGCATAAGCATCTAGATGCTTTATAAGAGTATTTTGCAGTCCGCATTGTGCAAGTGTCTGCATGCAGTACGTGTCCATGCATGTAATGCCCTACCTAATGATTTTTCCCTTTGGCTTTTCCTGTTGAGTGCTGGACTTTGGTTTGCTTTTTGCTGAGCTTTCATTTTTCTCACTCAGACTATTTTTTCCGCCCATGAAACATGCTACACTGATGGACAAACTTGCTAATTCAGCTTTGGTTGATAGGTGCAGTAATGAAGTGGGGGCCTGTACAAAAATCTTCTCTGGAGATCTTCAAGACCCGCTTGGATGCAGCCCTGTGTCACGTGCTCTAGGTGGCCCTGTGTGTGCAGGGAGGTTGGACTAGATGACCTCTAGAGGTCCCTTCCAACCTTAGGCATTCTATGATTCTATGATTCTATGAAAATCCCAGCACGTTCCTGTGTCCAGTGACACCTACTCTTTGCCCAGAATGAGCCTCTTTCAAGGTCTCTTGGAATCTGAGACTGAAGGATTGTTTAAAAATGCCGACCTAGAGGAAAGCTAAAGAAATCTCCTCATACAGAGAAAAGCTAATTGTTGAGACAGACCTAGACATTCTGGCAAGGGTGGGAGAGGATGCAGCATGAAAAGAGAGGGGGCAGATTGCCTACATCTCACTGCTTTCTGAACTGTGTAAGACACAGGGTAGGTGCTGCCTTAAAAAGCATCTCTGAGAATATCAGACAGTTGCTTTATTTTTCACTGAGGACACATCATGTTGTATATTCCAGACAGAGCCCTGTTGCCCCTGCCCTAAACACTACAGCCACGCATTGGGCTCACAGAGATAGAGGCACAGGCAGGCACAGACATATGCTCACCCTTGAAAAGAGAGATGCAGCCTATTCAGCTTTTCTCTATCCAGTGGAAAGGGGAAGAGATACCTGACTGGAAGAAATATTGCACATTTTGAGAGCAAAATTTCCACACAGGCACTTGCAGCTCTGTAGATGCTCTATATCCTCTCCCACCACAAAGAGCTCTGGGCATGTGATGGCATATGCTGTTGCATCACTGCACAACCCCTTGTCCAGATCCAGCACTGATTTCATCCTGGTGTAGCCACAGTCAGTGTTCCAAGGAGGAGTAGGCAAGAGCGACATGCAGCTGGGCTGTGTGTCCGCATGCCCCCTCCAGCCTGGCACATGGCAGAGGACCTCGTGGGGCCATGAGGATCTTTGCCAATGGATGACCTCCTGTTTAACTGCCCCAAGTTGTAACAGGATCTTTAATATGAGTGGAAACAACAGCCCTACTCTGCACCTTGGTCCCCCAACACATTCACTTTAGTACTGCCATCTTCACTCAGCTTTTTATAGAAGCCAGATGGGAAGAAAAGCTGGGATATGGGGAAGGGGCATCCAGGGACACCCTTGCTGCTATATGTGTGTATAAGGGGGCTTGCTCTCTGGCGTCCTTGCACATTTTTTATCTCAACTTTCTTGGGACCATCTCTGTGAGGGAGAAGAGGGTGGAGAGATAACCTCACTGCTCTGTTTCTCCCTCTGTCCTTATCTAATGTTCTGTTATGCTCCTCAATTAACATAGTGCTCAGGGGGTTTTGTGTGCAGAAGAAAACAGGCAGCAGGTGGCACCTGCATCAGTTGTCTAAGATGGTGGTCCCCCATGCTTCCAGCACCTGCACACCCACAACCTTGGAGCTCTTCAGCCACCCGGGAGCTGCGAGAGAGAGGCAGGGCAAAGCCAGCAGGCAAGTATGCATTTGTGTGCATGTTCCCTACTGCCACAGATCTGTCTTCTCACCACTGCCTGCCTCATGCCTTTAGTCTGCTGCCATGCTGTCACTGTGCCAGGACTGGTATCAGAAGTGACACCAGTACAAAGGTGCAGAAACCAGCGAGACTGGAGGTGTAATTCCTGGCATGATCTCCCAGCTGTCTCAGCTCCCACTGACTTGGCTCCTGTAAGCTGGGGTAGAGACATATGGAGGAAGTGGGGCTGAGAAACAGTCCTATGCCCACTTACCTACTCCAAGCTAGAGACATCCAAATGGGGCTGGAGATGGCTGTTTGTTCCCATCTCAATATTGCCCAAAAGATACAGTTGCCTTGTATTTAGAAATGAAGTGCTGGCCCAGATCCAAGCAGTGTCAACTGAGGGTTAGTGGAGTATTTCTATCTGTCCTGCAGACTGTCTGGTGGAAAGGAGAGCCTGCCAGGGCAGCTGAGTTGCTCTGAGGAGATCAGTGATGTGGACTGTAGACCACTAGCCTACTTTAGGAGCTTATATCCAGGACAGGGGACATCTCCAAGAAATGAGAGCGCCAGAAAGGGAACCAGGAGCCACAGAACTCTGCATGATCCACTCCTAGAGCTGAGGAGTTTGAGAACAAAGAAGGCGGTTACCACTGTGCTCTGCTGTGTTTGGACAGAGCACTGGATGAGTGCAGCCAGCTCTGTTGAAGCCCTACAGGCAAGAGTTGACCATTATACAGAGTCCGCCAACAGGACAGCTGGGTTCACTGCACACATGTGCTTTACTCCCATGCTGACCACAGCCAGAAAACTCTGTGAGCAGTAGGAAGTGGCTCTGCCAGAAGAATTTTCTTTCCTATCTCATACAGACACACATGACACATGTGCACACACACACACACAGATGCACATGCACACAGTAGTAGTCATCTTCAGCAGATCTGGGCTTGGAGCCACCAGACAAGATCGCAGCTAAGGTCATTTGAGCTGCAAGTCATCCCTGGGCACAAAGAGCAATATCAAATGAGTATTGTTAGAAATAGTGGTAACCTTAAATCCAGTGCTTTAGGGAAGCAAGAAGTCACATATTGGCCAGCTGTAGAGAGGAAAAAAAGGGGCTAAGCCACAGATTGGTTTGTTGAGAGCATGACCTTAGAGAGATAAAATTACTCAGTTCTTTTAGCACTGATGGATGCCAGGAACACACATTTTTCAAAGATTTGTCGTTATTTTATACCTAAACATGTCAGTACAAAGATCATGATATGGCATTCCCTCCTGCAGCCAGAAAGAAGAACAAGGATGACAGAGGCAGCCTTGGAGACATAAGCTGAAAATAAGGTTTTCAGCAGGTTGCAAAAGGTCTTTTATGGTACATATAAGTGCATACATGGAATGACTTCTGGCAGTCTTGAACTAGCTGGATTACTTGAAATGTGTATTTAAATCTCTGTTTATGCACAGTTGCCTCTACTACAGGGGGAGCTGGTAGTAAGCCTGTAATTAGGTTCTGTGACACTTTCCATCACAAAAGTCTTTAGACCAATTCTCTGAGAAAAGCCAGCATCTCCATGTTTTGCAACAGGCATTTGAAATTCAGCAGGCAAAAAGCCCTCAGGCTAAGGACATGATTTTTACTTTGACCCATCAAATTTCATTCAGTCTTAACTGTATTATAAACTGTTAAATAATCATCATTTCTTTTCTGTCACTTTCTTACAGAAATCCTGGCAGACAGCCCAAATAGCATCTGAGCATGAATATTTTAAAGAGCTAACTTCATCACCCCAGTAAATCAGTGGGGCACCCCCATCAGTACCACAGTCATAGAATCATAGAATCATTATAGTTGGAAGTTGGAAAAGACCTTTGAGATCATGGAGTCCAGTACACACTTGGAGGATCACCTTAGATTTGACAGGACAAGGGAAAGACAAAGCCAGATAAAACTACTGGCATAGTAGGGACAGGTCACACAAATCCACCTCTATCTTTTAAAGGCATCCTACTATGAAAAGCTCCCTTGCGCTTCACCATCTCTAGGATGCAGAAGAAATGCAAACTGGTCTCAGCTGTCATGACTGTCTGTGGCATTAGTATGGATTAGTCATGCTAGTCTTTGGACTGATCAGTCAGACTCAGTGCCGAAGCCTCAGCATGCAAGAGAATGAGAAACACATTTCTACAGAAAATACTTCAGGTTTTCCACTAAAAAAGAAAGAAATATAAAGCAAACTACATTAAAATGACTGTGCTTATGTTGTAATATTGGGAAATAGCAGGTTTGCATTTTCCTTTTTAAACTTGCTTCCATCCCACTTGTGTGTGGACGTTTTAATTCAAGATTTAATTAATGTATGCATACAACTTTCTCCATGGAGTCCCTGCCTCAATCTCTATATTTGAAAGATACTTGAGGGAACAGAATTAAGGTAGTCCAGGAAACAAGACTGGCATTTCCTAGCTTTGCTTTGCAACCTGATGAAATCACTGCTAAGTTCTTCTATTTTCTGTATATAATTGCTTATATATCTTTAGGAGTGTGCACAAGCCTTCACAAAACAAATAAACAAGCCAAGAAAGTATCAGTGAAAACTGAGAAAAAGCTATTCGTATTCGCGAGGTTGTGAAAGAAGCAGATCATAATGAATCACCAGACACTGGGAAATGAGGGAGGAATAAAGAAAGAAGTGGTGGACAGCAAACCAATCAACCAATTTACAGACAACGTAATACCACTTTATGAAGAGAGAAGTAGCACTGACCTTGCCAAGGGATTGAATGAGGCAAAGAAGGTGGAAGCCAAACTGTAAGGGATCATGGAGAGAGACAGAAGGGAGCAACGCAGGCAGATGCCTGTGATGTCCATGGTGTGCAGAAGGTGACAGGAAAGGAGGACACTAATTGGGCAGATTATGCTGAACGATGGTTTCTCAGGTCACAGCAGTGTGCTTGTAACAAGCTAAAGGAGAATGAAGGTTGGTTTTCATGGGAGATGTGGACAGACTCAAGCTGGTTGGTCTGTGCAACCTTAGGCTAGAAGCATGGGTGTGAGGGTGGCACAGGGACACCAGGAAGGCTGGATGTAAGCCAGCTATGGTCCAGATGCTATCTAGCCGTGTTAGCCCAGTAAGGCTAAGCTGAGAAACTCGGCAGGCTGCCAGGCTAAGGCAGCTGTCCTGCACCCTACCAAGCTGCCGTGTCCCCGTGGCGCTGTTCTGCACAGTGTGGATTTGCCATCACAAGCCTACACTAGCACAGCAAACGACATGCAGAGTTTCACAGGGCAAACTTGCCCTAAGCAACTACAGCAGCTGTAGCAAGCACAGATGTTTTCTCCCCAAATGCCTAGGAGTGAAGGGACCCAAGTGCTGTCTGTAATCTCATCCGATGCTTACTGTGTGACCTTAAGCAAGCCATTTAAGCTTTCTGAAGCTCAGTCTTCCCCTCTGTAAAATGCTCTCAATAATCCATCCTACATTACAAACAGGTTATGGGCTCAATTAAACTATCTAAATAGGGACATAGCAATTGGGAACAAAAATGCAAGTCAGCATAGTAAGAAACTGCCTGGCTTCATCCACCACAGAAGAAATCATGTAACTCATGGCGGCACCTAGAACATCTCACACCTCATATCAGAGGAATGAGGTTTAGCCATAGAAGGGTGCCAGCTACTGCAGGTAGGCTATGCGCTCTGGCAGTCAGTAATGGAAATCACACTGATTAATGACAGAGTCACAGTACAGCAGGTCAGGCATGTGGATCAACAGCTGTAAAAGGAACAGCAGCATTTTTTTATCATACTCGCTAAGAACTAGTTTGGAATCAGGAGATTAACTAAAGCTTGAGAGCACATTCTTGGCTCCTCTCCAGCTGCTTTGGAAGCTGCAATGGCATGAAGCTACTGGACAGCTGTTCTTCCTGGCTCTCTGAAGATACCCTTCCTGGAAGAGAAAGTACAGGGACCCTCAAGCTCACAGAACAGTGCTCAACCCTGCCCTTTCCAGCCTCTAAGAAACAGGCCATCTTACCTCCCATGCTTGACACAAATTCAAATTCACTTGTATCCTGAGTACCCCAGTGCTACAGCTCTTGCCCATAGGCTTGAAGAAGCCTCTCTTCTATCCTGGGATCCCATGCAGTCAGTTTACATGTGTACAGGTGGGAAGAGAAGACTGCTTCTCCTGTCCCGCCTTCCTCCGAGCCCTTGCCAGCCATACTTTCCAGCTGCAAGCTAAGACTCTCAGTTTCATCTTCACCTATCCCAGTGCACTACTGTCCCACAGAAGCAAAGAGATGGAGCATCAGAGACCTGGGTAAGAGAAACAGCCCTGCAGATGAAAAAGCCATAGCTGTCAAATATAAGAATGGCACTGTGGTCATGATGGCTAGACAGGTACAAAATGGCACTATGGCCAGTCCAAAGCATGTACAAACATAGATTTGACTCAGTTCCATCTTTAGCCAGCTGCTTTTCTGTCATGCCAAGTACATCCAGTAAGCTAGGCCTTATTCTTCTTGCGACAGAACAAATCTTGCTTACGACTGAACATCTATCACTTCCTGTCTTCTGATTATTTCACTAGGCAACTTTAGCATTCCATTAATATAAGCCTTTGTGGAGCTAAATATACACACTACGCGCATACACAGATACATATAAATATGTCTATCTAGCAGAGAATCCAATTAAGTGAATATGTCACGCCTTAGTAATTAATGAATTCAACAAGCTGAGCTGCCTATTGAATATGATTAAAATTTAAGCAATATCAACTAGAACAGGAAAAAGATCTCAGATTTACCTATGTGCTATCTACAAAGAGAGGTTAACACCTAATCATAGAGTAAATTCTAGTATGCTTGTAAACCATGGAAAACTCATCTTTCCAGTGACATAAAGCCCATCCTTCAACACTTTGTAACCTAAGAGAAATTCAAAGTCAACTGCTTCTACATGGAGCTTCTCAAACCATTCCTGCCCTCTTACATGTATTTTCACAGCATTTTCTGACTGCAAGGTCTGAAAAAAATGTTGGTATCTTATGCGTTAAAAGCAAGCAATGTCCATGCCTGAATGAAGTTGACACTCTAATCACCTGACTGACACAAATATTTCCTTTTTCCTTGTATTCATTTGCCAGCTTGCATGGATGTGTGTGCATGCAAGTATATGAGTGTGTTCAAGTGTATGTGTGTGTATCTGTGTGGGTCCATATGTCTACTTGTCCCTTGTTATGTTAACCTTTACTTCAGGACAGATTTTATTTCATGCAGTTTCTGTCTCTCAGCAACAGACAATACGGAGGCCTCAAGGAACTGCTCTTTCCCTCCTTCTCTCACAATATCCCTCCCCTGCATTCACAAGATGCTCCCAATGGTGTGTTCTACAGAAATAAATATTTAAGTAGACAGTAAACCACAGAAGATGCAAAAAAGCAAGCAAGGGACTCGGTTGCAGAATTTAAGGCACAGAGGGGAGTGAGTGGAAGTATTGCATGAGAAGAAAAATGCTGGTAAGACTTTGAACTGGCAACATAACTGTCCCATTCTCTTCTGTGACACAGCCCATAGCTGTATGAATCTAGAAACCAGGAATGTGCCTTATTGATAGGTTAATAGATGAAAAGGCTTTTAACTGAGATATCAAAGACATAGTTAAATAAATAACCGTATTACTAATAGTAAGTCCTATTTATTTATTTATTTATTTAGGATGTTCCACTGTTCTCTTAGTTTATTCTTATTCTCACATTGAAAGAAAAGGCCTTGAAAGTCCCAGGAGCAGGCTCCTTCTGGAGCTCTTCAAGCCTGAGCCCATATCTTAACTGCTCCCCAGTAGTGCAGGTTGAGTAACAGGAGGAACAGTTGTCGACCCTTCAAACTCTGCAACCACTTGCCCACCCTCATCCCTGCTACACAGCTCAGCAAAAGTTTTTAGCATAACAGTGGCTCCTTTCATGTTTATCAAGTTGTGGATCCTGTACCCACGCCGAATTATTTGTGTCTATGCCCACAGTACTACAGATTTCACAAGCCTCTCCAGAGATGTCAAAGAGTAAAGCTCAGGTTGTTTCTAGAATACTTGAGAAACACTGGTTTGAAAGTGGGTACAATAAGGAACAGGGTATAAAACTGGCCACTAATTGCCTTAAAAATGTCACCCACGTTAGATAGCTGATTGAGGAGTAATAACCGTGAATATATCATTGGTTCGCCCCTTAAAGATGGTGTACTAAATGGTATAGTGTGCCTTACAAACACACATGTTCTGGCAGCTCTGGTGTTCCTGGATGACCTAGGAAATCATACACTAATTGTACTTCCTGACATGTCAAAAAGATGTCAAAAAACTTTATAGAATCCACTCTAGAGACAAGTTCCTGAGAAGCTGTACTGACATACACATAGCCCACACTGGACATTGGCAGTTTGTAGTTACCACTTGAATGGTGAGAGAGCAAGCCATTTTCTGCTCCCTGGCATGCAGCTGTTGAAAACTGACACTTCAGAGGAATGTGGAGATCTTTCCTTCAGGAGTCTGCCCCAGATTCCCTAATTCATAGATTCTGACTGCTATTTGACTTGTAGTATATGGCAAGCCACTAGCTTTGCGTACAAAGTGAATGCATCAAGCCAAAGTCATTACCTCACTCTGTTTCAGCTTTTTAAGTTTTTCTTCTGCTTCAGCAGTGTGTTTTTATTACTATTTTCCCCTGCTTAAGACCAGCCGCCTTTGGAGAAGGGATACACTCTGGGGAGAAAGCTCTGTACTGATAAGGAGAAAATTATGTATCCACTCTGTCTGAGTAAAAGGTTAACATGCATCAAAAAAAAAGTAGCCATTGCACATATGCAAGCAATTGCACTCTACAGGAAAGAAAGAGAAGTTTCTTATGTGATCCTCCACAATAAACGTAATGAATGTACCTTCTCCAACAGAAAACCTTCCTGCATTACAGGGAAAGGTACTACATCTCTCAGAAATTTCAACAGTAAGGAGAAGAGGCATCAGTGACCACTAAAGCAGTAGATGGAGGTGTGGTTGGAGGTGTGATACCAACCACACCATTAGGTACCACTGGTTGGTACCACTGAATATGTGAGACCAGCCCGTTTCTTCCATCCATTTCTACTTCTCTGTAAGCAGAGCAGAAAATGAAAACACTCTTCCCACAAATAGTCATCCAGATGTCAAAGCATAACTGTATTTGTGCAGCAACCTTTGGGATTTTCACCCCACACAACTGTCACAGCTGATGATTCCACAAAGTGGCTGCTGAAATGTAAGGCTCCTTGCAGTTTACTTTCTCTATGGCATCAAGCCCTTTCTACCCATCACCTTCTCCCTGCCTGTGATTATTGTACTGTTGCCTGTCAGCACTGCAGTAAATATGTGTATATTTCCAGGTCTCTCATTTCACGCTTTGCAGAAAACTCTCTCTTAAAAAGTCTTCCCCATCAGAGCAGAACAGAGAAGAGGAATTTTTGACAGACTCACCTTCTCCCTTTACTATACCTGGAATTATTTGTGTCTAATGAAGAACCTTTTTCCTCCTGGAAACAGTTCTGCATCTATGATGTCATGGAGTTATTGTCATAGCTGGGGAAGGTTGTCGTCATAGGGCTGACAGATCAGCTCCAAAAACAGAAATCACGGTGAACCATGGCAAGCAATGCAGCAGAATTGAGTGAAGGAGAGATCTCTGCTCTCACTCTCACTGTGTAGGAAAGATGTGATCGCAGTGCTGGATGGACTGGCCCATGGGATAAACATACAGTGAAATTCCTGACTCCCCTTTGTCAACAAAGATGCAAGTCTGAGGTACAGTGGGGTATGTGATCCAGGTCTGTTGATCTTCAAGACTATCATAACGCTATTCTCTTCCTTAACGGAGCATCTTTTTACTTTGGCTTTGACATAATTATTTTAGTCCCCTTTACCCTTTATTTTTGTCTTCCTTTGCCTCCTTTTCAGCTATACTCAGTGCCTCATGTGCAAGCTGTTTGACACCCCTAATTCCTCAGTGAGCATCAAGATGTGAATGCTGACTTGCTCCATTTTTTCAAATACTTCTTCAGAGACTCATGTATTTTTCTTCAGTTTTGGCCTGCTTCCTTAGAGAAGTTCCACAAATGCCAGTAAAGTCATGACACTGATGTCCTTCATACTCAAACGTAAGTCTCTTTCTTGCTCAGATGGCTACAGATGCTTGACAAGAGTTAGGCTGCCAATAATGCCTATAAATACTGACCCACTTTTCCCTTGTATTCCTCTAGCAAATCAACGCAAAAGTGTTCACTGCCATTAGCAAATGAAATATGTCATCCTTTCATAGATCCTCTCAGAAGCTAAGTGTGCATAGCCATAACATCTTGCCTATTTACTCCTTTTTCTTACTTGCCTATGTTCTCTTTGCACTGATCCTCTCATCTGGTCTGTATGACCATTGTTTCTCAGCCAAAACTTACATAGTAAGTGTTTAGTGGCTATGGCTATTGTATTGCTTGTATTGGCCTCTCATTAATGACAGGGCTTTTCAAAAAGTATGGTAATAAGAATAATTGAAATAATAATAGACTGATTCTGCATGATTCATACATCAAACTAATCAGAGTCACTTTTTTTTTTTTTTGCCAGAGTGAGAATGATAGCTGTTTTGCAACAGAAGTGCAATTCATTAAAGTCTTTCTTTCTAATTATCCCTACGATTTCACCTGTTTCTTAACTTCTCAGTTAGAATAGCTGCCACATCTCATTCGAAGGAGATACAACTGCATTTCAGCAGAGGGCAAAGTGATCTTTATGAGCAGAGCTCATTCACAGGGAACTCAGGGACACTCCAGGCTAAGATGTGCAGTGGAAATATGTTTGAAGTGTCACAGATTTGCCACAGATTTGCCCCTGTCTGACCACTGCAAGGCCATAGAGATATAGAAAGCCTATCTTAGGCTTATATGCCACTTATACATATTTAATGGCAAACATAGAAATTGCAGAAACTGAAGTAATGGATTTATCCCTTTCATTTGTACCTCAAAAGTCTCCCCTGTTGTCCCTCCTTTTCCTATCTCAGTGCAAAGCTCATACTTTAAGACACTGGCTGCTCCTTCCATGCATCTGACTGCATGACACACTGATTAAACTCCCAGATAATAACCTTGCAAGGCAGAGCCAAACTTGCAGCAGTACAGGGTGTTCTCAGCACTGGCTCCCAAAAATAGTTCCTTGCCAATAAGAGTCAATTGGTTCAGGCTTTGCCAACCTGCATTTCTACATTTTCCCACATCCCAGAGGCTGATGATACCACTTGTTCTCTCCAGGGGAAGGGCTGTAAGGTCTTGAACAAAGCCAAGGGTTGTATAATGGTTGCTGAAGATTCTTCAGATTTGTAACATTAACATTAACATTACATGGGCCAGCCCTGTCTCCATTCTGTGGAATAAGGGAGATAAAGGTATTCTGGCCTGTACCAGCTGTAAAACAGCTTCTGTAGGCTCTGGTCTACAATACTTTCCACAGCTCATAATACCTAGAGGCAATCATCATTCTGGCTCTCCTAGCTTTATCTCAATAGGATTCAGCATAACTGGCTGCAAAGGGGGAGCAGAGTGTAAAGAACACACAGCTTAAGGAAGTCCCTTGTGACTGCAGGCAAGCAGATCCGATGATACTGGCAAGGAAAACAATATCGAGAAGAATGGAAGAAGGTCCCAGGAAACAAGGGAACAGAGGATGCGGTTCATAACATTGCAAGGACTGTCAATGAGCCAAACCAAGCCTGAGAATGGGTCATTTTCAGGACAGCAGCCACTCCCATATGCATTTGTACTACTCATTTTGATATTTACATTACAAAAATTTACTGCTGACGTGAAGTAGTGAACCTACTCTGAAGTCAATGGAATTGCAATCACTAATGCCAGAGGTGAATTTTGATCCCAAAGGACTTTTCTATGTAATAATCTAGGTAATGATGCAGTCATAGCGTATAGCAGGATAAAAGGGGCAAGAAAAGAGTTGCAGCAGAATAGGCATTTGTCATATTTACATCTAAAGCTCAGTTAGGCCAGAATGGCATAAGATAAAAACGAGAAATACAAGAAGTTAATGAGCCCTCCTAGAGGATATCTTACCCTGGTCTAACCATACAAAACAGTATAGATGCGTTAATATAGAAGCCTTCATGCAAACTGCATCCCCGAATATGTAGCAAAGTTAAATACAAGGCAGCAAATGGCATGTAGCATAAAGAATAGCTGGTGCACTAAGCAATCAAGAGGGAGTGCAAATGGCCATATAATTTCGTCTTTTAAAAGCAACTGCATAAAAGCTCATTCATCCATAAAAATGCTGCATTTCTGTTTTCTGCCTTCCTAGGAGTTTTCTTGCCTGCCCCCTTTTATCACCAACCACAGACTTCAGATATTTTCAAAAGGGTGAGAACAAGCATCTGTCTTTCCATGCCCCAATATCACCTCCCCATTTCAAGGTTGTTTTATATAGCTCCTAAGTTTTGTCAAACAGGGATAGTCAAAGAGTTCCCAGGGCCTTAGATACATAATATATTTCTAAAGTACTACACACTGCAGAGGGCCATGAATATACTCAACAAATAACATGATGTTAAGTCATTATGTGATGAATACATCAGGAATTTGAAAATTAGAAATGAATGGGATATGGTTTCAAGAATGAAAGGATATACTTGCTTCTCAGTTCCTTTGATAAGGCAGATACTAAATCTGGCGCTCTGACGTCCAGATGAAATCTAGACACCAAAGTAAACAGCATGAGATTCAACCTTCAAACTCTTCTCATCCATGATGTTTATGAGAATTGCCAGCCCAGCTTACAACAACTAGTCAGACAGCAAGTCACAGGCATCATTCATTATGCTATAATACAGGTGTCTGACTTCCCTTGGCCCTCAAGATATCCCTCTCATATTTATCTTATTAACTCCTCTTTTAAATACTTTGAGACATCAGCTCCAGAAGCAGTTTTTTCAATGCTTAATACTGTATGCCTATAACACTAATATGAGAGTTATTCATACTAGTATTATGAGAGATCTACAATCTGTTGGTCCAAGGGAATTATGGTAGTCCGTATTGAAGAGGACAGAATACACATACAAGCAGTAGAGGCTGCGCCGGAGGCACAGACAGACAAGCTACACCATACAGGACATACAGTGATGTCAGACAGATGGAAACACAGATAATAAGTACATACAGAAGATGCAGATAAAAAAAAAATGCAAGGTCAATGATGACATCATGCAGAAGCAAAGACTAGCTTAAGGAAAGAAGAGATAATATGATGCCTTTGGCTTTCTGCCAGGGTTCCAGAAGACAGTCTGCCCTCACCAACCTTCTGCTCTCACCTTGAAGACCTCTGCTGGTCCACAGCTCACATTACAAGTTTTTCTAATGATTCTCAGGCCAGAACAGCTCCTTGAGTGGGGATCACTCCTCTTGTTCCAAGTGGGATAGGTTGTATATCAGTCTTACTCATCTGCCCCTTTCCCACCTACTTTGCTCTGGCAGCCTGCAATGCCGTCTTGCTGACTATGGTCCAATGGAACTATTCAAGCATACAGGAGCCACATGGACTTCCAACCACCTAAGGCTTTTCAAAGAAGTTCTTTTTCCACCAGGGACAGGGACAGTTGTACTAATGTGGTCAACTGTGCTGCCAAAGGATTGGCTGCAAAACAGGAAGGTTCAGAGATTCATGGGACTCATTCACTGTTGTCCAGTGTCTCATCCTTTCTCTCCATTCCTCTCAATTTAGAACTAAACAATCCTTATTTGTTCAATCATTGCACATAAGTCATATTTTCTGGACCCCTGACTATTCTTACTGATTGCCCTAGACTCTTTCCAATTTGTCCACAGCTATCCTGAAGTGCTATTCACATAACTCCACCAAGCTTTTTGGCCTTACCGTCATTCAGTAAACCACAGAGATTACATCATACACCTTGCAGGCTAAAATCCTACTTATACACCCAAATACAGTGTTTGCCTCTTTTGCAAAAATATACACTCATGTTCAGCTTGTGATCCTCTTTTAGCACCCCCTCCCCAAGCCCTTTACTGTAAAACTGTCATCTAGCTGATCTTTCTCTGTGCTATACGTATGTATGGTATTTTGATTATTCCTACAAAAGTACAATGGCTTGCACTTGTCTCTGCTGAATTATATTCTGCTTTTTCACAATGTTTTTCCAATTTGTCAAGATCATTAGGAATTCTAACTGTTCTCTAACATATTCACAGTCCCCCCCTAGTTTTGCATCATCTTCAAAGATGCAAATTCTCCATCCATGACCCAAGCTGTTAAAAAAAAAAAGAAAATACTGAACTGAATTGACCATAGGACAGACCCTCACAGAACCCCACTCACTGCTCCCTTTCTTTCTGATATTCTTATGAATTCTTCATGCATTTATTAATAGCTTTCCTCGGGACCTTGTTTCTCTAGACTGCTAACAAAACATAATGATAGAAACAGTGAAAAAGCTTATTGGAGTCAAAGCATATGACCCTTTCGGCTTCACCTTTGTTCCCAATGCCTACTACTCTGTCATAGAAGGTTATTAGATTGGTCTGACTTGACTTGTTCTCAAAAAATCCAGGTGAATTTTTACACATCTCCTTGTTGTTGTCCAGGTGCTGACATGAACTTTGAATAATAATTCATAAATTCCATAAATCTACAGTTCCAAGATTCTTTCCCTTTCATTCCTCATGCCCTTTTTTTTGTAGACAGGCATTCATGTTTCTTCAGAATATTGACAGATATTAGGTGGGCCAGGTTTACAGGTACATATCCAGAGCAGTGAGCTCATAGGACATCTTTTCAGTAAATTTCCCTTGGAAAAAAAGGACAGATTCTATACGAATTGTGTTGCTGCAGCTGAGGACAGGAGGTAGTTACCTTGTCTTGGGAAACATGCACCCTTGCCCTTGAGCAAGTCTGTCATGCTGACAGCAGACTAGAGGCTGGTATTAACATGCAGCAGGCTCCTGTCCTACAGTCCTGACCAGCAGTACATCCTGCCATTTCAGCCTGTGACAGCAACAGACAGTTCAGCACCTTAGTTCCCATCTACATCACCTTTGACTATTTTAGTTCTTCCCGTTCTACACTTACAATATTGTCAAAATGCCTCTGCCCTGCCCAGCACAACCCCAGCTACTCCAACCTGCCCATGCCATCAAGCCCAGAGACTGAAGTTAAGCTGATGGCCTGCAGCTTCTCTGACACAACAGTTCTCACCCACCCCCCCTCCTCCTTCTCCAGCTCCTCTGACACATTTTGACCCTGAAATCCCACTCTTTCCTACACCCGAAGCACAGCTGTGTCAGTGCATCTTCCACACGTAGGTTGAACAACCAGCCCCTGGCACGCAATGAGATGTGCAATGTTTCAAGGTAGTATTCTGTGACATGGAAAACTGGGACACAATTTGAGGCTTGCTGCCCTTGTTTCACTTGTGACAGAAGGTAGGCTGGACAGCAGCAGACAGAAAGCAGTTTGCAGGCCAGTGGAGGAAGAAGGAGGTTCGACTGCATCCTGGTCTGCCAAGTGGAAGTTAACAGTCTTGTGCTGGAAGCAGGATCCAGCTCTAGGCTAGAAGTCAAGCAGCTGAGACCATCGGAGGAAGGAAATTTCTCTAAAACTAGGGAGAGAACAATTAACTGGTATCCTGGGGAAATGGTGTTGTTCCAAGTATGAGCTCTGATGGGCCAAATAGCATTTTCATGTTCTAAATACCACGTGCACTCTTCAGTGCGGACAAGGACCCAGGTGTTCATCAATTATTGAGCTTGCTTGAAAAGGCATTTAGGAGAGTGCACAAGAGGCTGGTTTGCAGATCCAACTCAGTCCCAGCTGGACTGCTCTTAGAAGCTTAGCCAGTGAGAAGGGAAGAGGAAGAAAAGAGAAAGAAGGAAGTTCAGTGGACTATGAAATATCCCGGGCATCTCTTGTGTCTGCTCCTACTTAAGAGGCAGTTCTTACCCCTAAAACATTTCCAGGTTTCAAAATTCTACCTGTTAATAGGTATCTTCACACTGATCTGCAACTGTAGATTGTGCTCTCAACAGGATAAGCCCATGTACTCAGTGTTCCTCAAGCTGCCATCTATGATCACCATAGTTTTTATCCTCATCGTTGCTTTGGACTCAGTAAAACTCTCCAAAAGCCACATGTCCAAGAACAGCGCTCTCAGGAGACCCACAGTTGATACACATTCAAAAACAGAAAATGAGAATGAATCTCAAGGAACAGCTGCAATATTCACTCCTAATTGCCTAAAACTTTTCCATTTGTGAACTGGATTTCTTCAGATGTGAAAAGTCACTTATACCACTGAAAAAGCATGAAGCTAAAATTTAATCCACTATCTCACTAGGTAGCTAACCCACTAGAGTTATGCAAGCACTGAAAAGCATCTCTTTTATAAAAAAAAAACTTCACAATTGTACAGCTTGAAAAATATCTAGTAAAGTTGAATTCTATGGGCTTTTTTGGTCATTTTTATTGTTATAATTTTGAGCTTTTAAATAAACTTTGGGTCAAAACCATGTCAAAAGAAGAGTACTTTCAATTATCATGCGGAACTGAAAAAAACAGCTTCCCAAAGGTAAAGCTTTCTGAATGATAAAAGTGGTGAAGAACCAAAACTAAACACCATTATAACAGACAGTGTATGATGTCTGAAGTGTAAAATTGCTCATGATAGCAGGAAAGCATATGAGAGTTTCTTTTTTTCTTTTTCTTTTTCTTTTTTTTTAATCCAGGACTTTTAAACAATAGTTACAAATTTTTGTTGTTGTTTTTGTGGGTTTTTGTTTTTGTTTTAGTTACCTTCTTTTAGGATCATACATACAGGCTTTTGGGACCTGGAAAATACTTTTCTACATATTGATGTATCAGGTTATAGAACTTGTTGTTACAGTGCAACAGCAGGGGACACAGCTTAATACAGATCAGGAGAAAACTGGATCAAGATTAACACCCAGAGTTACAATACTAGTAATTAGAAACAAAAAAACAACTTGGAATTTTGGAAGTGGTAAAAACTACTTTGGTTCAAGTTATAAATCAAGACTGAATAAGTGAAGGTGATAATAGACACTGAGTTATTTCACTTTGCATAAAAAGGCACTAGGATTGCTGATATGTCTGGTTATGGCCTCACAGCTAAGGGCAGACTTATGAAGAGCTAAATGGTAGTAGCAATTTAAATTCAGAAGTGAACATGATTGTTCTATAAAAGGAAGGCCTAGAGGTCACATCATACCAATATTTTCCAGAATTTGCACATTCCTCTGAAACCTGTGCTATTGGCAAGTGACAGCGCCACAATAAGGAATGACACAAGATTGGCCATGACTATCACATACCCATTCAGTCATGGTGAGTTCTGCCTTGTGCACGTTCTGTACAAGACTATCCAACATGATTGATAGTCAAATAAAAGAACAAGAATATAGAGAGATCCAGCCACAGCACACACATCAGAGTTGCATACACATGCACAGAGTGAGCGTCACCCCCTTTTCCAGACAGACAGGCACAGATGCAGAGAAAGAAGCACACACTGCAAGAACCAGAACGACACATGTATATAATTACAGGAAAAGGACACTTCTGCATGCATCAATTTAATCAAAAGTACCCACAGATATATCTACAACTCTCTGCACGTGTATCACTCACCTTTACCCCTCAGGACACATTTTGCAAACAAGTTTTGCCTGCCCTCCAGCCTCATGAAATGAACATCTCCAGGAAACATGGGAGTCTACATTCTCCCATCCTTGCACAGTCAGGCTAAGGGTTTGTTTCTGTTTATTTTATACATTAGGTGCAGCAACAGGTAAGAGCCAGAGGTAGGCTAGTGAGGAGAAGTGTGAAGCAGGATACAGGATTGCCTCATCAGATGCTCACATCTGGTATTTTGTCTGTCTGAGATCTTTGGCCTTTGAACATCCCAGATGGCAGCCAGAGATAAGACCGTAAAGAGGGTGGAAAAAAACATTACCCCAGAACTGAAATCTTGTGTGATCTTCCCCCAAGCCATAATATTTATGGGGAGGCTAGCCTATGATGCAGTCCATATAGGGATGTTAAGCCATTCCTCAAGTACATCTGCTTCTTGTGATGTCCTGGCTTAAGGGAAACAGAAATTCTAAAAAACTCAATTTTCATCACAAAATTCTGCCAGAACAGTGCTTGTCTCTAGCACAAAATTATCTTTCTTTTTCTAAGTCCCAGGGGACCATACACCTAAAAGATTCTAGGGACAAGGCTTCTTCCTCTGAGTACAAACCACTGGACACTTAAATAGCTACAATGACATCCTAGAGATCAAACTCTGTTCTCCAGAGAGCATAAGCAAAGGCCATCTTATCTTGTTACTAAGAAAATGCGACAACACGTCTTAAACTACCCTGAAGTCTCCCATATCATTCAGTGCCACCATGAAAACACAATGAATCGGCAACCTGCTGTAGAGATTCTACATCCATAGCTATTGACAGAAAAGCCTGTAGCATAGAGTAGAGCTTTCTTAGCATCTGCAAAAAAAATATTTTTCATCATCAGTGAAAGCCCCTTAGGTTGTGTTCACCATGAAGTTAAATGGCAGAGGCCTTGGACTGAAGGAGATATTTTGGATCTGACAGGTTCTTTTAAGCGCTCTGTCACTTCTTTCTCTTGCCACAGTTTAGTTTCCACTGATGTTTCTCTGATTGTGTCTTTCTCAGCAGTCAGGAAAGCTGGCATCTGGGCCCAGCATCAGGAAGAAGCAGAGGAAACTGTCAAACAAGGATAGCTCCATCTCTCCTCTCATATCTTCTTATGGGGGGTTATGCACAGGCTAGTGATGATGGAAGAGGGAATTGGTCCTTGGCACATGAGGTAAAGGTCCAGTGTCAACTTTGCAGAGGCAGATGCACCTGACACTGTTCAATACTAAATCCTGTTGCAACACATGCTGCAAAGGACTCTTGCCCAAAGCCAGAAGATCATTGATACATGTTATTGTTTCAGGACAGAGAATTACAAAATGTCAACACTTTGCTCCTCTCAAATACATTAATTTGGGGGGGATGGGATTAAGGAGGGAATTCATATTTTGAACAATAAATCTTAAACCGATTTATCCTACAAATCAGTCCCATTGTAAAACTTACTGCCAAAGACTGCAGAAGGAAAACAAAGTCAGTAAAATTCAGTCTCTTCCAGATGTATTTAGGAATTTAGTGAACTGCATTAGATGACTTTATTCCTGTGAAATTTGGTCCAAACTATTCTCCCATTAGACAAATCACAACAGTGAATATAGGACATGAAGTATCTCCAGATGACCACAATATAATGGGAAAGTAAGTATTGTCCTCACAACCAGAAACATCTCCTTTCAATGAGATGGTTTGACAAAAGCAGTCTGGGTGAATCAAACCATTCACAAGCCAGTTCAGTCAGTTGTGACTTTGCTGCTCTACTAGCAAAATGGAGGAAACAACATCACATACTGCTGCAGCACAGGGGTATGAGGAACTCTACAAACTGCTCCTCACTTAGCAAGCAAGGCCCATTCCCTGGACTTCTGGCAGAAGCTCTGCACAGCCCATCAACATCCCTGCTAGGGAAGTTAGAAGCATTTCCCTAAGGAGACATGATTTTCCCGTCCTTTCTTATAAGATGATTAACAAAGGAGCCAAAACATTCTTCAGATTTTTTTCTGTCACTTTGTACATTATAAATATCACCCTTTTCTAATTTCCTGCATCCAATCCATTCAAAGTGTGCATCCCCCTGTTCACTGGCCCTGACTCTTAATCCTTTGCAGCCTTTCTGGTGATCAGTGTGTGTGAGAGAGAGCTCCTGAGAGGATCCTTTCTCCTCTCAGGAAGAGAAGCCAGAGAAGAAAGGACAAACAATTTATAAGCCAAGAAGGAGGCTCCAGCCATCACAGAAGTAGGATTTGCCAAACCTCATAAGATCATTGATTTTATTTATCCCCCATTTTATACTATGTATTATTTCAATCTCTGCAAGTGCAATAGCAGTAAAATTGAAAAACACCCATGAAAACATTTCCAATTAACACAAGGTCAAAAAATGACATTAGAGACCTCTGCAATCCATAAGAAAGAAATATAACCAATACCTCCCTGTGCAACAATCATTCTCCTCAGAAACAGGCAGGCTGTGCAACTTGTCTAAAAGGTCAACAACCTTGGTCTTCATTTTGCCAAAGGCATGGAAAAAAGCAAATATCAGCATCCAGCACCAAGTGTACAAGTGGTAAGCTACAGGTACAACTTTACAGACTTTTAGTTCAATTAATCTAACTTATTTCAATCCAGGTTGAAGCACAAAGTTCCCAAATACTGAGGATGAGAAGCCACAGATGGCTCTGGAGAGCACCTTCAGTTGCACCCAGAAACACAAAAGAAGGTAAGCCCACCACTGAAAAAGATATGCACTGTATGCTCATTGCAGGAGCATTATTCATTGAAGTTCATATGACTTAGGCATGGGTTCTGTACGATGCTCTGTGGCACATCAGTATCAACAGAAGTAATAATATGAGCAGCAAATGTATAAAACACGTAAAGTAAAATCAATACAAACATGTTTTATTAGAGCTGGTGTGCTATTGCTTGTTGGCACATCCAATACAAAATTCAAATGAGAGGCCTTAGTAACAGGAGGCCAGGCATCCAGGATCCTTTCAAGGACCAAAATGGAAAACTATCTATTGCTTTTCTGAATCTTGTGGCCTCTTTCAGTCAAGTTTCAGACTCTAAAACTACTGCAGAAATGCCCTTTGCACTCAAATGCAGATCTTGTCCCCTAAACCTGCTAGAGATCAGTTGGGTAGATTGGCATGAACCTCAACGGATCCTGTCAGTAGAAGGAACAGAATGGAGGTGTTTAGAGAAGACGTACATGTGCTTCAGCATCTGAGTCGTGGTTATTATAACCTTTACAGGTTCTCCAGAAGTCATCAGATCTGCTTTCAAACAGGTATCTCAGCAACTACCTTTCCTTGCAAGGAAGTCCTCTTGCAGGTAGACTAATAAAATCTACTTTAAAAGATAACTCCTCACAAATATCTCCTAGAATTGCTCACAGGAGGCTGGTAACCTGCCTCTTTCTCTTTCTACAAAGGTATGGGGAATATCAGAAAATTCTTGAAGCCAGTTACAGTTCTCCAGTGCTCTCAGTATTATGCGGCAGGTAGATAGTGACTGGCTGCATGGGAGTCCACAGTTCTGTAAAGTGCTTCCAGAAACGAATGACCAGTAACAGCAAAATTGTAACCAGAAATAACCTTCTTTTAGTCTCTTCTAGAAAATGAGAGTCTGTAATCAACGATGCAATCAATCTGTTTTCAACACAGATACCAGGAAAGTTATAAAACTCTTCTCCTTCCAGTCCCTTCTCCTTTTCCCTTGGCTATTTTCATATTCTGGCCTTGCTGAGCTTTGTGCTACAATCCTGTCCATCACTATTGGAAAGCACAATGCTGGGACAGCATGTAAAGATTTCCTAGGCCTGCACAGTTCACATCAAGAGCCAGGCAAGAACTGCATTGCCAGTCCACTGGGGAAAAATTTGCTGCTTGAGTCCTCAAAAGAGGGGATTTGGTTCAGGAAGTGCAGTAGCAATTTTGCTGTATCAGGTTGCAGCAGTAGAGCAAATTCTGGAAAGAAATGGGAGAGAGAGAGAATGCAGGGCAATGGGAGAAAGGGAATAGGCCTTCCATGATACTCCTTAGAGGATGGTTTTAGGGGGCCTGTAAAAGAAGCTTTCTAAAAACAGAGGTACATCTTTTCTCTTAAAAATTTTAGAACCCACCCGACAAAGCTGAGATGCAATACAGATTTTTTTAATTCTTATATCCCACTCCAGCCATTTTTGGTGTACTTCCTGCTCCTGATCATAAACCCTCACTGGTATAGAAGATGCAGCTTCAGATTTGTCCAGGACCTTGAACTTCAGCGGCTATTCAGCCCTAGCTGTTTCCCCAGAAATCAAGGTTCAGTTATTCCCATCAGTGTCTGCACAGGTTTGCATTTAGCACTCTAGAAGCTTCTGGAGCAGAGAGAGATGGCAATTTCCTCTGAAGGAGGTTCACTGGCTAAGAGTACATTCTTTTTTTAATACCAGAATCATCTGATTCATGTTTCTGGCTTCCTGAAACACACAGAAATATCCATTTGAATATAAATAAGAGGAAGCCCCTGACATGATTTCTCATGGAAAATTTCAAAATATTACCCCAAAATTTGAGGAAAAAATCACTTTGTACTGGTTTGCGATCAGTATAGGCACCTCATATGAAAATTTTATTTTAACGGAAACACTATTTTTCTTCCATTAAAAAAAAAGCTTCTGAGGATTTTCTGCAACTCATCTGATTGCAAGTCACTTTCAGATGGACTTGCTCAAACAGATATCTCCCCCTTCTCTCCTAAGGCCCTACCCTTAAGTGCATTGTAGCATATCAGCATCAACAGCTCTTCAGGTAATCTCACTGAGTCAAGCCCCGTTGAACATGAGAGAGGAATGAGTTTTAGCCAGTGCTTGTTCCAGGATAACAGTCACACTTTCATAACATGAATAACTTCATTGTATCCCCTCTGGTGCATCTCTCTAAATGAAATGCTTCTAAGAGCTTGCCTACAGGGGACAATTTACCAGCAGAAACTGTACCAATTGACGAGTCTTCAGCTTGAATTCTCTTGCTGACCTTTCATCATCCCTTTATGAAACCTTCCAATGCCTTTTACTTCAACTCTGCACAGCTGTAATTGTCTTGGATACAGCAATGGAATAGGACATGGTTGACAACTAATGCTCCCCAAACTCTTATGCAGCTTTCCTTGTTGAATTGGGTATAAATGGCCAGTTTTGGTTGCAAGGAACTACAGGGCACATGGAGTGGGAGGAGGCCATGAACTGCCCTGTGCTGGTCACAAACAGGTCCAGCCAGCTCCAAAACAGGTAAAAACAATCCATCACACCCAAACAACAACTGGTGAGAGAAACATATTCTGTCACGGCTCAAACTTATCAAAGAAAGGGCAGTAACTGCTGGAGAGGAGATTAAGGGGAGTTGTGGAGGGCAAGATGAGGACACACTACAGGGAATATCTGTGGAGATCTGAAAGAGGGACATAGGAGGAAAAGCCATCATAGGGGTACAACTTGAGGGACTGCAGCTTGTGAGGTACCTATGCGAGCATGGGAACATCCCTGAGGGACTGCACTTGAGAGACCTACACTGGAGCAGGGACAGTTCCAAGGGGCTGCAGCACATGGGAGACTCACACCAGGGCACAGAGGAAAGGCATTTTCCTAAGCATTGCTTCAATCGTTTATGTGTTCTTGGTTTCTCAATACCTATATCAGCAATTAAAGGTTTATGTCAACTGAGAAAGAATTACATGAAGTGAAATTCACCAAGTTTTGCCATTCTGCCCACTGTGGCTCTCCATATGGCACTTCACAGCCCAGTACACCAGTTGGTCCCTGAGAGTTTCTTCCAGACTGTTCTGAACTCTGCAAGGTTTCTCCTACTTGGCCTTCAATCCTGTTTGCAAGATCCCCTTCCAGTGCCCTGGCTGCACAGTCCATAGGGAATGTTCTCACCTCAAAGGGCTGAGCCATGGCAGCAGACAGGCTACCACTACAGCTGGCTCTGCGCTACTGGCAGAGCTGGCATAAGTCGTGGCATCAGATACACAGAGCATAAGTAGGACCTTTCGGCTGCAGTGTCAAAAGGGGGACAGCACTTCTGAAGCAGAGAGGAAGCATTGGAGTGATTCAGATTTGTCCTCACCTGAGACTGTTGAGGTTAATTTCTGCAGGCTCCGTCTTTAGAGCAGGGGTAGGGCCTGTAGTGGGGAAGCCACTGATTACATGTCCAACCTTGTGAGTATCCCCTCCCTTTCCCCTGTGGTTCCAAGCTCTGCACCTGCTCAGCAGAAGTGGAGCCAAACTGTCAGTGGCCCCACTTCTGGGGCCCTAGCTGTCAGTGAGGCTTTGTGCTAAGCAAGGGCCTATGCACAAGGTAACCTGGCAACATCCTGAAATTTCCTTTTGTTCCAGTGCAACCCAGAAGGTCAACTGGTCCTTCCCCATCATCCCATTCAAGCAGGGTCTTCAATGAGGGAGCGGCAGAAGTCCTCCACTGAGCTCCTTCCATCCTCCGAGACCAGGCTCAGAGGACTCATCTTCTTTGGCCTCCCTCATTACTGGTCACATACTCCTCTTCCCACAACCTATACACAATAAGAGCAGATATCCCTCTTTGATAAGTTTTGCTTTCTAAAGGAATACTGCCACATACCTATTCCTCCATTCACAAGTCTTTTCATTTCAGATTCTAACTGAATCTGGGGCATCAAGGGAGACTAGTTTCTCCCTTACCTACCCCTCTTCATGCCCTTTTTCTGCAATATTTAGCTTTCTGGAACATTAGTCAATATACTCTATAGGAAACACATGACAGAAAAAGATTAAATTGTATTGTTATGTACCTATAAATACCTCAAATCATTTTTTCAAAGTACAGCAATTTCAAATCTCTCCCAGTATTCTATTTTGAAGCCAGATGTTGACCATGTCAGCTGTATGCTAAGAATGCATTTTCATGAGTTGCTTTTATTGAAGTTTGCAATGTGATGGTGGCGACAGAGGGGGAAGCTCCTGGAAAATTCCACCCGCACAAGCACAGGATGCAGGGCGCAGAGCCCGGTTGTGCTCATCAGAACACTAAGGGGCTTCTCAGCCTCCTCACAGTTTCACAGCACAAATTGGGGCCCTATTTCAAGGAGAAGTTGAGGGAAACCTCTTCTACACTCCCACTTATTGGAGGGCAGATAATGTGGGTGGGGGAAGAACATATTTGGGAAGGGGAATATTTCTCCTGATGGTAGTGTGCTGCTAGCCCTATTGAGCAATGGACAAAAGGAAATGGAACAATGAAAATAAAAAATGCAGATTTCTCTCCAGTTTCTCTCCACCGCCCTCACATTTGCTCTGTACAGTCCCCTGTTCAACAATCCCAGTAAGCAGGCTCTCACAATGTTCCTCAGACAACTCTTTTGAAAGAGTCCAGTGATACCTCATATTCAATCTAAATGCACTTTATTTTGTGCTGTCCCATTACTCTTTAATTACACTCACTTAGATTGTCCCGAAGTCCTTCCTTTCCTTTATTGATTATATCCTTCAAACGCTTGCATAAAATTAACATATTCCCTATCTAGCAAAAATAAAAGCTTGGGAAAATCTATCCTCAGCAACCAGGCAGGGGTCCAGGAAGACGACACAGGTTACCTAGAAAAAGTGCTTTTTAACTAAAGTTCAAGTAACATTGCACAGTAAACCCTGGGAATATTTCACAGTGGTTATTTGAGACAGGGGACTCCTTAATGGAGAGAGTCCTTAGTGCAGATTTCACTAGACTGTACTCTTTTAATCTTTATTTGTAAGACACTCTCTCCATTAGTCCCAAGTTGGAGCAAGGTGTCTAGGCAATGAACAGGAAAATATACATGCACAGGATTTATTCTGGGACCGAACACAGGAGACAGCAGAGATGAGAACAACTGTTCAAATACAGACACATAGTCCACTAAAGGTCTGATCCTCAGTTGTCTAGAAAGTTGAGATTTTGAATAGCAACTGTCTATACAAAAAGGGACATGATGTCGAGCTTTTAGGAACCTTACATGCTGCAATAGGCAGAGGCTCAAGGAAAACAGTGTCCATAGGCAACCCTTGTCAGAGACAGAGAAGCTACAAAAATGAGATGCTGCCATAATCCCAGCAGTCTTTACAAAGCAAACATAATTAAATGCAGTGATACAAAGAACTCTGGCCTTAGTGAAAAAGAGCACACATCTAAGAAGGAAAGCAAATAACTCCCACTTCTAAGAAAGAACAAAAAAAAAGGGGGGGCCTGAAAAAAATGACCTGAACCATCCTAATAGGAGATCAGAAGCTGTAAAACATCCCAGATAATGCTCATAGCAAACAGTTAAAGAGCTGATTTCCAGCAGCAGACTACAAAAAAATATATATTTTTTTATTACCTTCTAGTCTCCCACGCTGGACTGGGAGCCTGGACACTGCTTAGACAGGAGCAGGACTAGGGACTATGACACTGCTTAGACAGGAAAGCTTCAAGTATATCTCCAGTGCACTCAAGCTATACCAGTGATTAAGTAGCAAACACTATTGTCTCTGAATAACCACTGGAGAAATATCAAGTTAGATTTACTGGGAGGGTAAAAGGATCTGCAGTCCCTTACCAGTACTGCCTACAGTAATATGCACTCCATGTTAAGCAGCAGGGAAAAGAAGCTGCCCCATTTCACCCTTCTCCCTTCCTCATAAGTGCTTCCTTGGCCACTACAGTAGTGATCTTGGTGGTGTTCTGATTAAGCTGTTAAAAAAAAATCAAAGTAGTGTCTGACTATACAGAATAAAGAAAAACAAAGGTATTGATTCAATCTAAACTCAAGATTTGCTTGCTTTTTTATTTTTTTCACTTATCAAAATGTTCTATTCAACATGCAAAAAAAATCCTGTTATCAGTCACTATTAATAAAATTGATGGAACTTTGGATCCAGACAAGTATCTGCAAAGACCCTTGAAGAAGTCAGCGGAAAAAGAATAGCATCTTTCAAAAAAATCCCATTCTGAACTGTAGACCTTTTTCCTGCAAAGTGAGAGAGATCTCAGTTTTCAACCTGTGTCTCCTATCAGGAAAGGGTATTTGAGTGCAGGTCTTTCTTAACCTAGAAGTGAGTCCTCACTTAGCCTTATTTGGCTAATAAGGCTCTGAGATAGGAGGGGATATACTGCCATTTCCTCCTCCACTTCAGCTCTACAAATGGTACGTAAATACTTCTTTGAGTCTACATGAAAACACTGAAATGTCAGATTTCACTTATAGCAGTAAAACTTTCAAAATTAATCCCTTGTATCTGACGAAAATTAGTGAATATTTTCATTGATCCAAATCATTTTTTTTTTTTTCAGAGGATGACTTGTTCCTCTCACTATATTTCTAAAGTTCAGGCGTTGTATTCTGAAAGGAGAAGGACAAGGGCTTTGTTTCTCCTGGTCTTTAACGATCCGTATTGCTTTCCTCCAAAATAGACTTTGGGGACAAAATTGACCAGAGTCCATTTAAAAATTCCTCCTCTCCTTCAAGCCAAGATTCCTCTTTCTTATCCTGGACTGCTATGCAGTCTGTGTTTGGCATGATTAAAGAGCCAAAATGCATTCTACCTCACAAGTGTTTGAATGTTACTCATTGTAAAGTACTTAGGATCCTTCTTAAAGAAAAGAACAATGGAAATGTAAGTCGTTAACACATACAGTCACCAAGGAAATAAACCTAAGGGATACAAGTACCAGAAACTGTCACACAAAATGCAGACCAAATCAAAAGCTAAACTGGAACAAGAAAAAGGTTGTCAAACAATATTCCAGACTTGGCATGGCAAGAGACATTGCAGGCTACAACTAGCCTCGCAGAAGGAAATTAAATAAGTCTTGCAAACCCCTGACTCAGCAGAAGACAGCAAAAGCCCCCCAGCACATTTTGGATATAAACCCGGGTCAGAAAATGCCAGACCCCTTCATGAGAAAGAAAGGCCAAAGAATAGTGACAGCAACTGAGACACCACTGGCAGGCAATGAAAGAGTACTGGGATCTAATGTTACCAAAGGCAGTCTGAAAAAATACAGACTCAGGGAAAACACAGTTCAGGCAGAGGGAAAACAAACGACACTGAACATATTGTATGATCAAATCGATGACACTAAATGCATGCCAGAGTTCATGAACAGCATGAGTAACTCAAGAACGCAGTAGCTTCAGTGATAACCGTGATTTTAACACAGAGGTGCCTTTGGAGAACAGCAGAGAGATTAACACATAACAGTCCATGGGGGTAAATACTGTCCCAGTTGAATAAAAAACTGCCAAGACACAGGACAACATGAAGTCAGGCTAACAGGGCACAACCAGGTCTCGAACCCAGAGAAAAGAGCATGTGAGAGCTGAGAACAGAAACAGCAGCCAGAACCAACACCAGAGGAGAGAAAGCAAACCAAAGACATAGTGAACAAGCTACTCCTTACTGAGTAAAAGTCTGAGCACTTTCACCTGAAGAAAATTTCATTTCATATACATGTGGAAGCAAACCTGGTCAAATACTTCTATTTCAAAAAAAGCAAACTGCAGGCAACAAAGCCCTAGCAAAAAAACGGATGAGGGAAGATAATGAAAAACAAAAGAAGAAAGAACAAGAAAGAAAAAGTTGGAATGCTTTGTATGTGAAATGGAGGACACAGCAGTCCTTCCCTTCTCTCAAGTCCAATGTAAAGAAAAACAAAAACTTTCTGTTGATAATATTCACCAAATGTAAAAATAGAAAAAGTAAAGGATTCACAGGCCTAGTAAATATGTCAAGATGAGACACTTTCAACTGAACAGATGAAACCTCACTCTCAGGCCCATGGGCACTTTCATTCTCTGCACATCTCCTTATGCAGAAACTGTGATAGTGTCCTCCAGACTCAGGTTGGTTGCTTGCTCCCTCTCTGCCCTCATCTTTTTATGAACCCGCTAAGTTCATGTGCTTTTCTCAACTGTCTTTTCTTTTCACGTTTTATTCACTTAAAGTAATAGGAAATAACTTGGGCATCTTATTTACTTTCTGTTTGCTATTAGACCGCTCCCAGGATTTCTAGTCTGCTGGGGACAAAACAGGGGAAGGTGAAGTGTGTTGTGCTGTGCGTGAATCTTAGTGTAGGTTAGAGCACATAACCTGCCAGTGTCATTCATGAGTAGAGCTGGACCAAGAACTGTTGTGCAGACAAATACTCGGCTTATTGATAAATTGAGATTTTTCAGAGAAATAAGTCTTATCTTCAGATTGGTACCAGGGCAAAGTTTGGGTCTAAAGAAAGGAGAACAGAGAGAGATCTTTAAAATGTCAGCATATTTTGCTTAGACTTTCACAGTGAAATGCTTTGCTTAAAAATGCCTGTGCACAAAATGAAATCTTTAGAAATGTTCATTTCCATATGACACTTTTCTGTTAAAACTGACCTGCATTAAAAAAGACTTTTAATATAATTACATAACTTGAAAATAAATGAAACATTTTATTTTGGGATCTAAAAATATTTTGTGTTGACACAAGAAGAAATATTAATGTTTCAATCATTTCATTAAAAAAAACACACACACAAAACAGCTATGTTCCTCTGTTTCAGTTCTAAGCTTTCCTAACAAATTTGTTGAGGATGTCATGGACTAATCAAGGATCATGGTGTGGATCATTAATACTCTATTTCAAGAGGAATATTTAATTACTGCACCTGTGCATGAAAATTCATCTTCCCACAGAAGCTCGTCTATTCCCTGAATTAAGATATGGTTTTATTGTCAACATCCTGAGATGGTGCATTTCCGTAGTCGCTGGTTTTTGCCTGGGACTTCATGGACACAGGTACATGAGGCCATTTCAAATACCACTAAGACCTACAAGCCAGTGGAAAGCAGATATGTTTTGATCTAGAAGCAGTGTGGCTTTGGCAGCAGCATGGCAGCCCTGTACAGAGAGGAGGTGCTGCAATGCAAGCCATAGACAACTTAGGTTTTTTGGCTCTCTGTAAAACTGGGAGGATTGTTTCAGATGTTAAGGACAGAAAATTTCCAGGAACACTGAGAGTTTTGAGTTGTTGTTTGAGCCGCTCTCAAAGCACTCACAAGCACCTTTGCTGCTTTTTTTCTATCAGCCCTTCACACTCTTGATGAAGTCCCCATAGGTCTACACAAAGTCGCTTCAATTCCTCCCTTATAACTCTCTGCTGCCTATCAATCCCTTCACAAGTTAGGCAGTTGGTGTGTAAAGCCTGCTGCCTACCATGCTGACTAATGTTGTCTGATTGTTCCCTTGTACACCCCCGTTGGTCCATCTGTACCCATCTGCTGCCTTTTGTCTTCTAATTGAAGTGCAACTGCTTTGGGGTAGGAGCCACCTTTTTCTGGTTAGCAATTACACAGCTTCCTGCAGAGTGGAGTCCCAGGTCCAAAACTGGATGCTAGGCACTGCAACAAGGACACAATAGTGTAGATAGGCATAAATGTTAAAGGAGAACGGTGACCTCCCGTGCCATGCGACATAAGCCAGCTGGCTGAATAAAAAGCTCCATATTAAAGTTTGCATCTAGAACACAACAAAGGCAAAACAACAAACAGCAAAGGCTTATTTTAAGGCTGGACTCATTACTGCATGAGTATACTTGGCACAGTCCTAAGCTTTGCCATGTCCAAGGAGTCAGGTTGGCAATCCCAATCAAGGTCAGATAGCTACAATCACTGCAATCAGCTACACCAACGCAGAAATGGTAGAAGGCATTTGAACTATGGACTCTACTTAATAAAGATCTTCAGATTTTCCAATATCTGATTCACATTAGAGGACAAGGTCTCTCCAAGAAGCTGTCATTGTTTCAATATAAGAATTCCCACAGGTCGGCAAGGAATAGAGCCTACTGAAAAAGAGCCAGAATATTTTTCTGCAAGCTCATGGATCATACAAATATACTCCAAAATTCAAGCAAACAAAGTCAGGAACCCCTTCAGCAGAGGCAAAGAGAGTAATAACTGACATAATATACAGTGGTTATGAGGGGACACCTAGCTAGTGTCCTCTTTGGTCAAAGAGATGGAACTGGTACATTACTGCAAGATGCAGAAATCTAATCTAATGGTGTGATAGGATCAATCAGCAGAGATATCATTTGATCAGAGTGTCCACAAGACTTACATAGGAGGCTTTTCAGAAGAAAATCATTTTATTTATCACCTGATAAGGAAAGCTTTGTGTTGCACTTGCAGCTGCCCTCCTCCTTGGGAGTCAGTGAAAGATAAACATGGCTATAATTAGGCATAAATACAAACAGATACATCCTGGGCAACTATAAGAAGCTAGATCCAATCATGAAACTGGAGGCAGTACAGGTGCACAAATAAAACAACCTCGTTGTCTGATAAAACTAGAGCCATCAATAGAGCAATGAGATGTGACCTAGATCAGCTATCTAAGGGACACTCATTTGGAGTGGGATATCCATAAAATACATATTCTTTTATGTAAGCCTGCTGTCTAATGATAAACTACGAATTGAGCAAATCATCACCTCTTAGAGAAACATCCAGAAAGGACACTCTACAAATAAGAGGCAAAATAAATATACAGGTTCCTACTACATTTTCAGCTATACACTACTAAATGCAGAGCAATCCATCTGCGAAGTTACATCTTTCTAAAAACTGGTTCTGTGGGAACCAATTCAGTCATTAAATCTGAGTAGGTTTAAACAAATTCCTATGCCATTTCTCCTCAGGGACAATGAGTCATAAATCCCCATGTACGCATGGAAATTAGCAAAACAAGAGTGATCAACAAAAAAAATCTCACAAAAAAAAAAGGAGTTGGTGGGATAAAAAGCATTTCCTCCATGAGGTCCTTGGATATGCTGTCAAGACACCAAAAGGCTGCACACAGAGCAGAATGTGACCAAAGGAAATAGCTTCCACTCCAGGGAGGCAAGTGTACCTGTGCATGCATGTGTAAGTGATCATAAAGGCACCAGACAGTACCTTGCTCAGGTAGGCACTAGACAGTGCAGGGAAGAAACTGTCTCATATGATCTAGTCATCTCTCCAAAGGCCAGTGAGGGGGAGGGAGGGGAGAAGGAGGTGGCTTCAGAGAAGATAATTCAGTCTGTGCAGTTGTGCTTTCACCTCACAACCCTATATTCTTGTTCCTCTCTTATTTTTAAACAACCTTCTTCAGAAAATGAAGTAAGTAAATAAATCTGATCCTTCCTGATGCTGGAGAACAGGCAACATGATTCATATCAGTTCTTCATAGTGGTGCCAGTGCTATACAGATCCTTACTAAAAGCCAAAAATACTGATCGGATTTTCATTCATCTCCCCCTCCCCATTATTTCTGCCACATGGAAATAATAGTGACTGCTTCTATAATACACAGAAAGACTTGTAATCAAGCTTTTATGCCTCCTTCCTCAACAGAGAGGACTCTACTCCCTTTGAACTTACCACCCATAAAGAGATGCTTCTAAACAGCACTGGTTTCTCATCCTATATAGGTACATGGTTCCTTACCACTCTGAAGGTTGTATAGAAAAATCTGCAGCCTCTTTATCTCTTTGGTGTCTCTTCAACCTCAGTATCTCTTTGGTGTTTATTAGTTCTACAAAGCTGCAGACTGCAGGAGGTAACAAGTGCCTCCATAAAGACTTTTTTTTTTTATTTGCTGTCCTCACTCATGAGCTGCCTGCACACATAAAAAAGGAGGGTCCCAGAAACAATGTCCTCACTGGACTGCACTTTCACTTTTCAGGTTCATCTTGTTCGTCTAATCACAAAAATGTTAGCTGGCATTTCTGTCAGACCTCAAGAGATCCTGCTCTGAGGCTGGACAGGATAGAGTTAAAACCAGGACTGTTGAATATTTTTCTAGATACCCTCTAGCAGGGTATCTGAAGTTACCCAATATTCACAGTCTGTCTGTACCCATGTCTCACCTTGCTAACAATTAGACCACTATCTGAATATGTAACTGAAATTTTGCTGCTTGAAATTAGGTGAGATTTCCTCTTCCTTCCCAGTGCAACTGGGAAGCATGGAGAGCAACTGACCATAAAGCTCCTTTTTTTTTAACAATAATTTATGTGTCTAAAGACTTATCTTGATCCCCTTCCTCTTCTCCTGAATTGAACAAATCTTACTTTTTTTTTTTTCTAAATCCTTTTTCTATTCTGCAGTCTTAAACAGGAAATGAGGTCACACAAGCTCACTAATTCTGAAACATGGTTTACATTGGATCGTCACTTACACTATGATCCAGGCTGAACACACCCCCGGGAAGCCCATGTGGCAAGTAGTAGTAGGAACATTTTTCATCTTACTGCAAAGTTAGGACATACTGAAGGTTTGCAGTCAACAGACCACTGAAATATGTCACAGCAAGTGGTCTGAAACTCTGAAAGCACCAAAATGTGCAATGGTGTGGGAGACTAAGAGTAGTTTGTCCATGATTTTCCAACTATGGCCATACCGCTGGCTAGACAAGGCAGAATGTATGCTACTAATGAGTTCAAACATCAGATACTGAAAATTACAGGATTGACAACAGGCAAATATTTTACCTGCTTGTTATTGTGGTTTGGTGGGAGTAGGGGAGGGTGAGAGGGGCAAAGAGTTAGCGTTAGTATGAACAACAGGAAAAACAAATCTTTCAACATAAGTTTCCTATCTGCCCCCTCTAAGATGGCTTGTAATGGCATCATGCCAAACCAATCATCCCAGGCTTTATTCTTCCAGCCAGGAGCAGGAGTTATGAGACAAGCAAAGCAAGAGACATCACAAGGAGCCCACAAATCAAGGGCTCTAGGGAATGCAGCAGGGTTACTGTCATAAACTGCAGGGAAAGGTACCCAGAACCCCTAGTGACGAGAGAGAAGTAGCAGCATCAGCATAAACGAAAGGTTGGGAACACCCTACTGATTTAAGTGATATAAAACTTATCATTTTCCTTCATAATGACTGCAAGGGTGGAAATAGAGGTACAGGTGGAAATTAGCAAAAGAATATCAAAGAGAGTAAAGTCTGTATCAACCCAAAACTTTCAAGAGGAAAGGGAGGCAGCATAGTGCCCTGCCTCGGCAGAGGAAGTAGATGAGAGAGACATGGAGGAGCATGAGACAGCTTTCAGCAGAGGACCGAGAAATGTGTCCCCATCACATATGTGATTATGTGACAGTAGAGGAGAAATGCAATCAGTAAAGGAAAGGGAAATTATGGTGGAGAGCCTCTGGCATCTCTTGCAAGACCTCTTGTCCCAGCTCATCCCTGCATTGAGGCAGGGCCTTTATAGAGACATAAAGGTGGATCTCCTTTATCACCTCCATCTGTATGCCTGTCCTGTTATGATGTACTGGCGGGGTGAGCTAGACACCCCAGAACACCCCCAGGTGGGTCTGGCTGCTGAAGCAAGAACTCTATGAACCAGCTAATTAGAAGGTAGTGTGAGAAGGCACACTGCCTTCTTTCAGAAGGCATCATAACAATCATATAGAGAAATGAATGAAATGCAGAATATTTGCTTATCACGAGAGGAATCATTTCTCCAGACTACAGTAGCAGAGAAGCTCATGATGTAGCTCTATTTCAGAACTGTTACAGTTATTGTTGTTGTTGTTGTTCTTATGGTTGCCAAACCTACGAGGCTTCAGTCTGTTTGAAGGACACAGGAGGGAATTTATCATTATCAGGGCTTGGAGACAACTATAGCTCTTCTGTAAAATGAATTCCTGTTCTGAAATAACTGGTGAGCTTTTGAAGATAGTTCTTCTGAAATTGATGAAAAATCAAAATCTCAAAAAAAAATCATAGACTTAGAATGCTGAAATAGTTCAAACACTGCCTGGATCTTTGCTGCTCAGATAGTGGAATGTTTCACACCTGTATTTAAATCTTCTCTCTAGATATACCTCATGAGACATACTCCTCACAATCTATTTGACATCTTTCAAGAATCGACTGCACCAACCTATACAGAGAAGCACACTGTTCACTAAATCTAGAGGAGACTAATAAAAATAATCAGAAGACTAGAAAACATGACCTACCAGAAGAGACTGAATAAATTCCTGTTTAAGCTACAACTGAGACAACTGAGAGACAACATGATAGAAACCTTCCTGCTTCAAAAGGGAAGACAAAAAAAAGGAAGAGAATAAACAAGTCTGTGTCCACTAATGCGAGGACAAGTCATAATGGGCTTAAACTGTGAATGGGGAAATCTAGGTTAGACATTAGAAGAACTTTCTAGGGTAAGAAGAAAGAAGCGATAGAAGAGGTTGATTTGGGATTTCATGGAGTTTCGAACCTCCGATGGCTTTCAGAACAGGTGAGGCAAACACCTATCAGAATACTTTTGGTCTAGTTGATCCCTTCCATGGGCAGAGGAAGGGACTAAATGACCTCCTGCTGTTCCTTCCAAGTACAGCATCTATGATTCTATGATTAGGGTTAAAAGAGTGTGGTCATGAGATTGATCTATAGTGAGTGCAAATAATTGGACTGAATCAGTATTTCGAAAGCTGCCTTTGAAAGGCAAGCTTTGTCTTCAAGTTCCAAAGCAACTTGAATGTTTGACTTGCTTAGAAACTCTCCTGTTCTTTGTGCAGTTTTTTTTTTTTCCATATATTACTTAGAAGTTGTTAGGACAAAATTCCTTGCTAATTTAATAAGAATTAGTGAGAGTTCAGATGGTTCCACACTGCGGAGAAATACACTTAAACATACCTTTGGATTGTGTGTTAATACAATAAGTCATGGTTTGTACTGTGGCATGGTCCAGGAGCTGCTAGTGAGGGCCAGCACTCATTTTGCCTGCCTGTGTACAAACATGGAACAAAAAGATGATCTTGCCACTAAATGCTCTGTTTCACTCTTATATTCTAATGTTTGCATTGGAGTTGAATGGAGAAGATTAAGAACAAGGCTACGGGGTTCCAGTTATGAAAGCTATTTATCTATGATGAGAGTACGCTGGGAATGACTTCTATATTTTCCAGGAAGAACCTGTCAATACCACATTCAAACATCTCAGAGTTTGATTGCAATAATACATTTTTTCCCACTGAGCAAGACTCTGCTCTCCAAGGTAAAACACTGTGAGGGCTGCAGGCTTTTCATACTTATAGTGAGTTATATAGTTCATCATGGTTTTATTTCAGTCCAGCCCAAGCTTATAAGAAAGGAAGATATTCTGGCTTAATGGATGCCAAGTGGTCCCCACAGACAGTAAAACTCAGGCAAGTCTCAGTTCCAATTCCCATGTCTCAAACTCACTAGCATCTCTTCTACTAATAGTTTGGCTCAATAGAGAAACCATAGATATTCTCATGAAGGCTAGACAACCCCCTTCAGGCACTAATGGAAGTCCCCAAGCCTTCACTAAATGGGGAGACAGGATAATGCATGTGAGAGGTTGCATAAAAGTGTGACCAAATTTCAGTTTGGCTGAGGCACAGAAACAACAGCTTTCTGTGACTGGTGAGGCAAAGGGACACTTTCTAGGCCATATATATATAATCACTTCCAGGCCAAGCTGTGCTCTATACCTACTGAGTGCTCTGCTGAGTTCCCCTGTGCTTTGGCTCTAATTTCTCACCCCATCACTATTTTATCTTTTATTTTCTTAACCTTAAAAATACCCCCCTATTCAGTTGATTAAAACCCTTTGGGAATGCTTGTTCTGAACATAGACCCTTGGCATTTATGTAGGAGGTGCTTTGCACTAACACTGAAATTCACACCATTTCTAAGCCTTTCCTTTGAGTTACATGCAATTTATCTAGAAATATGTAAATTTGTGTCTTTGAGCAACTTGATATGATCTCACATACACATCTTACTTAATGCATCATCCTATTGCAAATGACAGTGTCCAGAGATATCAAGCACAGTTAACATATTGCAAAGTGTGGCTGTTGCTCAGTCAGCCATTTAGCACTCAGAATTCCACTGTCTCCAAGCATACAGAGAAATATTTTCCCTCTCTGACACTGAAGGACTCTTCTGTGAAAGTCAGGAAAATTTATGTTCAGAGGTGACAGAAGGGAAAACTACTGAATTTTTTATGTATGCTAATGAAATAATGTAATGGTATGCTGTATGGAAAAGACATCAGCCTTGGTATCCGAGATACCAGTGGGTCCTAATGCAGGGAAGTGCTGGTCAGCCCTTGATAAAAGTAGAGAATGGTGTAGGGGAGAGTATTTGATTGGAGTCTTTCTCCATTTTCCTTCTCCCTTATGCAGTTTAAGAATTACCAAACATGTCCTACCCTCTCCCATTTCCTCTCCTTGGTCAGAAGGATGATGACCAGCTTCGGATGCATCTGGTATCCATCCTCACTGAATGACAAATTCCTTCCTTCAAAGGTGACATTAATCAGGTACCTGCAAGAAAGAGAAAAGAGACAGGAGAATGTTAATGCTTGGGAACTGAACCTAAAATAAAGTCCTGAGTTTAAGCTAAGACAGTAGGAACACAGTATGAACAGTTTTTATTCAGCTAGGGACAGCAGAGGAAGATCTAAGAAGAAGTGGATGGAAGAAGCAGTACCAAATTGGGAGAAGAAGGCAACTCAAGGCAATTCCATCTGTTTTGTAACTGGGATAAGGAAGCAATGTCCTTGAATTCATGCAAGTACACATAAGACTCATGTGTGCATATATATGCTTGCAGTCCTCGATTTCCCCTTACCTCAAAAAACAGAGGGATTCATAGTAATTAGTCATATAAGCATGCTCCACAGCCTATATTTTGTTTACTCTCCAAAGGAGATTTCACATTTCATTTGAGGACAGTTATGGCCTACAGGTGCAGGAGTGGAGATAAAGTCCTCCCATGCATCCAATCTATGCTGAGGGAAGGTGCAGAGTAGAGAAAGGGGTGACACACCAGCAAGTTCCATACCTATTAAAAACATCATGCCTTAGCTCAAAGCAATTCTCTGAAATACCTTAGGAATAAATATAGTGGATGTTAAGATAGTCCAGTTAAAGTAATTTTCCCTAGGCATGCAGTCCTGCCTTGTACACAGCAATAAGGGTGCTAAAGGGTGATCCCTTTAGTTTGGTTTATTTAGGATGAACCCTGCAGATCCCTGCAGCCAACAGTAATGATTGTCTTCGTCTGGAAAGGCTCCGTCACTTCTGTGCAAGGTATCCTCCCTTTGGGCCATCTCACGTCAGTTGCACAAATGGATTATTAAACAGTCCGAGCTTCAATCTCATTTATCCTAGGGTCTCCTCATTCAGCTCTGGCAGCGGGGAAGACCATTAAGTGGACTAGGATTACAGATACACCAATTTCAAGGCTTTTCTGTATTGTTAGAGCATGATAAAGCAGTGTTGCTGTAAATGAGAATCAGGTCTATCACTTTCTTAACTGTCAGAATGTCCGGAACAACACTGTAGGAAAGAGGAGGAAGCAAATAGATATTTCATAGTTTAGTGGCTTATAAGATATCTCCATGGCACTCTGACAATTTCCCCTGTTCATATATTTCACTTCAATTCACAATCCTGTTGTGTGGAGCAGAATTTGCCTTTATACACCTGCTCGAGCACCAGCAGCATTGCATCACTGTGGGAGTCAGAGGTGACCAAGTTGTCTGCAGGGCTAGCCCCAAGAGTCCTGCCTCCTGTGTTTTGCCCAGTTCTTTTATAAATTATACAAGCTACATTTCTGTTATAGACATAAGAGGCATTTCCACTTTACTGCTCTTCAACATTAGGAAACATTTCCATGCATTCAACCTCATTTTGTCCCTTCTGAACTTGATTTGAACTTATGTCAAGAATAAAAATAATTGACCTTCAAATTTCTGTCCTTTGAAGATGTTCCTGCTGTCCCAGTATTTGCACACACAGAACTACCTACTAATTTAAGCAAAGCATTAGTAGCAGGCAAACTTCATAGAACAAGTGAAAAAGCAGCTCAAGATTTTAGCTTCTTCCTTTTCCTAAACGCTTCTTTCCTAGTTCCATCAGCTAGCCAAAACCATCAATGAATCCTCTTGTTACCACATACAATTAGCAGTTATGTTTACTTCTAAATGAACTTTAATATTGTGATTTTCAGTGTATGCACTCAGTATAGGAAACACAGCTTTATGGGAGCCCAGTGCAGAACACTGGATGATTTTCAAATACTAAATATTTGATATTCTCCAAAATCCCATTCCATTCAACACTCAAACACTGAGGGAACCTCAACAGTCGTTTGGAAAACCTTAGCCACATTAATTGCAGAGGCGCAAAACACTCCAAGTCAGGTCCACACATGCTCTTTTCCTAGCATTTCTTTCCCAGCTGTTCATACTGTTCTGGTTCTGCAGAAAACCAGGGAAAAAATGTAGTGGGTACATGTAGCCAGTCAGATCCATGTACACTGTCATCACTCATGACTTTTCTGTACTGGCTACCAGAAGAAAGAAAAGGCAGAACTCCAAGAAGATCAGGATGCCATTAGTTTGTTGGAAGATGCAGTTTCGTATGTCAGTATTCAGAAAGCAGTGCCAACATCTAATTAAATAAACATCAATATTAGAAAGTTCTCAGCTCTCTTCCCCCTCCCATCCAAGGATGATGCCACTATGGGAATCTCCCTTCTACAGGCTAAGAAGTTCACAAAAATCAACAAGAAATATAACACAAGAGGGTGTAATTTCTGTTTGTTTTCCACCAGGAAGATTAGAACCACTAATAATAATCAAGGAGAGATCATCAGCAATTCGATCTTTGGAGCTGCCTTGAGATTTACACTTAAAGGAACTCTAAAATCCCTCACCTTGCACCTTAATGACTGAAAACAGCCTTGAAATTTGGCACGGTAACTCTTCAGAGGGCTTTCGTTCTAACCCGTAAAGATGTTTATCACAGTCCTCAGAAAGAGGAAAGGGAAAAAAGTCCTATTTGCCATGCTTTCTTCATGTTCCTGCTTCTTGCCCAAGCTAGTCACCCACACTGGGACAGAGAGCACAAGTGAGACCTGAGGAGCTGCTTGGCTTCCTCCAATTTCCCTCACTGACTCATCTTGGAGATCCCAAGGAGGTAGGATGGGTAGCAGAAGGACCTGGGATAGCCGCTGTGGGAAAGATGGACCTCTGTGGAGGTGGGGTGGGACACATGAACAAGGAACAGGCATGATCACAATAGATTTCAACAATTCCAGCAGGGATGCAAGAAAGATCAGGGCAGGATGGTGGTAGGCTGTGACATCGGTGTGGGGTAGTGTCAGGACTTTGTGAAGTTCCTGGCAGGCTCAGCTAGCAATGTGCTGCAGGTGGCTCTGCACTGTATCAGTAACACAGCAAAGGCCATTCCCTTCAGCAGCATCACTGCCCAGGTACAGCAGCACAACCACCAAGGCCAAAAGACTTCATTTCCTTGATGCAGATTACACACAAACCGATTCCCAAACAGGTAATGAAAGAGTCTGAGCAAGAAACTGGCATGGTTGCCCTGAGTGACTGTCTGCAAAGGGACACAACATGAGGGCAAATGGGCTGTGCAGGTGAGGTAATCCAAGATGAAATCCTGCCTGTAAGACAATGAGGGCTTAATCCATGATTTTCAGTTTTAGATTGCACGATGAAGGGAGAAAGAGAGAGAGGGCAGGCAAATTAATTTGATTTTCTAGAATTGCCTTTTAGCAAAGAATTCAGCTTATATATTCTTTTCTGGAGCAGCTCACTGCAAGCACAAAAGCGCCCAACTCTTCCTCAGACTAGTGGAAACACAGCAGCTACAGCTCTCGAATTCAGTTGCACAGAAGCAGGACACACATAACACTGTGGAGACAGGCTGGCAGCGCGAGCCCGGCTGTACGGATGAGCAGGCAGGTACAAAGAAATAAGGGACATGTCCTTGGGCACGGAGCAAGACAGTGCAAGAGCCTGTAAGAAGACTCAGGGGGACCAGACTCCCCATCCTGTGCGCTGACCACTAGGTAACACCACCTGTCCTAAATTTGAGGCTGTCAACCCTGCAAGCTAATGGAGAGTGTTTCCAAGGCTGCTTGGCATAGGAAATAGAGCATTAAAACCACATCAAATGGCTAATTTAGGACCAGCAGAGTGACTATGACATTTTAAATTGTTTCAGCTAGTGATGGGGAAAGCCTGGAGAAGAAAAAGTGGCAGTCTGAGGGGATTTGGTGGGAGATAGGGAAGGAGTTAACCACATTTTTCTTGACCTCAGAGACAGCACTGAACTGGATGAGTTTGAAATCAGAACTAACCACTTACACTTCTGTCTCCAATTCCTTAATGGGAATTAGCTCTTCATGAAGCTACTGACTAGGTGGGCAAGTTTGGACAATGCCCTGGTTCAGGCCATAGCCCTCTCTGACTAGCATGCGGGCACACACACTCTCCTGTGCATTGTCAGTGCTTGTTATACTAAAATGCAACAAGCAGTTTGTCTGAAACTGCATGATGATGCTCATACAAACCATTTTCCTGAATAAGATGGGCCATATGAATAAAACAGCCTTTCCAGTGTCAGCATCAGGGAATCATCTCAAAAGTCCAGCACACAAGCAAAGAATAAAAGGATGGCATAGGTGAGTGGAGGGTGTAGGTAGAGAGTAGGAAAGGAATGGGCAAGGAATACCCGTGCCACCCCAGCAGCATAGATCCAAACCATCTACCCTACCCAGGTGCCAGCAACAACCCTGCTGGGACTGGGAGGATGCAAATAGCCCTGACAGAGTGCATCATCCCTGTCTGACACAGTGCTTGCAAAGCCCAGTCTGGTGTCTGCCTGCACAGGGTCTGGTAGGTAGGTGGCTGGACTTAAAGGATAAGGAAAAGGGAGTCTGGAACAGAGTATTTATGTGCAAAGGGGAATTCTGACCTTCAAATGGCAAGTGATGGACAAATAAAGGATTAACCAGTACTAACGATACTGTTAATAGCTTCTACTCTCATCTGAGAGACTGAAATAGTTTAGAATTTTTTAAATAGGAAAACTGCAACCAATCCTGTCAGCTTCTGATTTAAAACTTCTTTCCCACAAACCCATGGGAAGCTTAAAATAATATGGATATTATTTCCGCACACCATTGCTTGGCATTTCAGTGGCTGTCTGTGCCTCAGATGACTGCCAATATATGCATATCAGCCATCCGGACTCAGCTGAAAGTACATGAAATCTTTTGAGATAAGGCAGTTTCCAGGGAATATCGAATCCAATTGCTCATCCTCTGAAAGATTAGAAAAAGTTTTTCCTGGGCTTTAGATAAAATTTCCTCATCCTTTGTAGTGACCAGGACTGAGCTATCAAGCTGTCACTCCTCCTCTCGGAGACTCTCCCATCCCTTATCCCCACTGTGCTCAGCCAGCCTCCTGTACTGCCTCTCACTGTTGCAGTGCCCATGGCCTGTTAAGTTGTGAAATGCAGACACATCTGGCTCTATTTGTGTAACACCTGGCCATTGTCATGTACAATTTACAACAAGAGGATTCCATGCAAAGGCTATGAGTGCAACTGATTTAACACAATATGGAGCAAGGACTCGGTTCTTTTTGCTATTATGAGGAAGATCAAAAACAAAACAAAGAAGAAAAGAGAGAAGCAGCCATTAACTGGAAAAAAAATAAAGGAACAGTGTTTCATTCTTCTTTCTTCTCACCGTCAGTGTTACCACTAAATTTGAAGAGATGTGCTGCAAGAAAGAAAATGTAAAAAAGTGAGCAACCAAATTTCAAATTGTGCATCAAATTGTGCACCAAATGAATTGTGCATTCAAATCCTGCACCAGAAAATCTGTCCATACTTTTTGTACTATTGGGAAACAACCCAACCCAACCAGATTTTAGAGGAACACCCAAATTTCAAAATTATTTTCTTAAGCAAAGAGGTTAGAAGAGCATCTAGATTAGGAAAGTTCTTCAGGTTACAAGATAACAGAAATATAAGGGGCTAATTCAGTTTCTGTCTGCTGTCCACATCTTTTAAAAACACAAGAGGGCAGATCATGAGATGGGATAAACTGGTGATATGTTGACAGAGTGATACTGTCTGGTCAGCTGAGCTTCTAACCTCCCACACTTAGTTTTCCTTGTGTTCTTTTCTGACCTGTGAAACAACTGTTTTTGGTGGAAGAGAGATTTTTATTGATCTGTCTTTGCTGTTTCTCCATCTTATTCTGCAAAGATGTTTTGAAAACAATGCATTTGTGGGCTAAGATTTCCCAACAACTGTTCTCATATCCAATGGAAATATGATTTTTTTCCATCACTCCCACTTTCAATTATTTTTAAAAAATAGTTTTTCCATTTTATTAATTTAACTACTATGCATATATCACTTCAAAAAGAAGACAGTGAGCTGACAGTCCCTACAGACTGAGGATATCCTTAGAAAATATGGAGCCAGAGCAATGGCAGGGCCAGTTTCCTACATGTATCGCTTAATCCTAATGAGACAGGGCCATTCCTTTTAAGGAATGAGAAGTGAAGGAGCAGTTCACTTTCCAGTACAGTGTCTAGCCTGTACAGTCCCTAGCCTCTCTTTTAAAAACGCTAAGAGGTGTCAAGTGCAGTAGTGCGGAATTTTGCAACATGGACAACTATTCATGAGGAAGCAGACGGAGACTGGACTCGTGCAGGGTCACTGAACTATCTCCATGGGGAATACGAGGTCAGCTCCAGCCTGGGCCAGAAATGATATTAGTGACTCCTAGGTGAAAGGCTGCTCATCTCACTTGGTCCCTGAGCTTCAGAGTTTTCATGGTAACTTTTTTTTTCCTCCTGCGTAGCTAACACCATCTAGAACATGATTTCCCCTTGCTTTTCATCCTATTCAGTCATTACTTTGAATAGAAAGAGGGACAGAGAGAGGTTGCCATTCAGTTCAAATTTAATTTTACATTCCCTTTGCCAGAGTGCTGTTCACAGTATCAAGGCTGGACCGTGGGAGCTAGGTCATTCACAGGAAACATGGGCAGAGATTAGGATGAGGTGACCTTTTTATACAGAAAAAGGCAGGCCAAATCTTCATTTCCTTCTCTCTGCTGCATCTGTCCCAGTAATATCTTGAAAATGTAGCCAAAGCCTAACATTTCTCTTACATCCTGACTGACCTATTTTCACAAATGCTAGACCCAGGAAAATTTGTCCATCAATGGGAAAGGGGGCTAACAACTTGGCAAAAGCATTTTCCCTACTAACAACAGCAGAACATCGAGGGAAGGAGTGGTGGTTTAGTCTGATCAGGTGTCAAGAAGGAGAAACAGAAACATAAAATGCTCCTAATCACAAAAAAGTAGGAAATAAAATTTCTATATCCGAATATTCCCTTTTCAAACCAAAATATTAAATCTGTTACACTATTTTAAAAATGGTTAATTTTGCTGAAAAAATATACAGTGCCAACCTCCAAGCTTTCTAGCCTCTTTGGAAATAAAACTGAAGTGAGGAAAAGTGTATTCAGAGAAAATTCTGATTAAAGCTGAAAACATCTATCAATGTCATAAGAAATCATTCTGAAAAAGCTTTTTTATCCATAAATCTCAGATAAAAACAAATATACTTCTGAATCGACTCACCAAACCTTTAAGTAATAGAAAACAGCTAATGGAGAATACTTGAAGGTCAAAACTGTTACAGTGACTGGATAAAATATAAACAAAACCTTGAGTCAAAAGCTGGATTAAGCCAAAATTTCTAAATGAGTTAATAAATTCATGCCATTTTTTACAGTATTATTTCCGCAGTTTTCCATCTCTTATTAATCAGGAACAGATATTATACCACTTTTCTCCTAAGTAAAATGGATCTCCAAAGTATTTCTATCCCATTTGAAAAGACTACAAATTGACTGTGGTAGATTTACATGAAGCATTAAAAACATGGAAAAATACATTTGTCAGAAAAGGCAGTAGGGCATAATTATGTCTTGGCATCCATCTAACAGGTCACTGATGGAAGCCATGCTGCTAGGAACAGGCAAACACCGAAAGGTTAAGAGATGTCATTCACATCTGTTTATCTGTCTTAGAGCAGAGTCACACAAGCATTGATAGAACGGGAAGTCACAAAACGGAAGTCAAACAAATCTCTTCACGGTATTTTTTCACCCAAGATGATGCTTTTCAAGCTTTCTCAATTTGCAGATCCTTAAAGAAATATTTCAGTACAACTACAGGCCCCATACAGTGAATTTAATCCTCCTGGCAACAGTCTTATTAATCATTTTTTACAGTCTTTAAATATGTAATATGGCTATGGACCACAGCTTAATATAACTGGCCAAGTAGCCCCTTTAGTCTCCTGAAGGTCCCTTATACTCTGGCAGTTAAAGAACAGAATATCTTAGTATTTATTCAGATCATTTTAGTTTCTGTCCTGAGAGCCAAGACTAGCAAGTGGATGAGCACAGCAATTTCCCTCTAGAGCTTTGACAACTTTCTTGGTTCCAGACTGACCCCTCAAATCTAGCAGGAGACTTTCTTCTTACCTTTGCAAGAGAGCAAGCAACACTAAAACAGCTGGAAAACCCTTCATTTTCTCTAAAACATCGGAATAACTTAATTTTGTTAATCTTCCCAAAAAAAGTGCAGGTGACTTTGGGGTTATTCAACGTTTCTAAAATGTTGAAAGCATTAAGCATTCATGGTATTTGCAAGAACCAAAAATTTGCAGTATTTGCAAAAATGGAGTCACTGCCCCTAAGAGCACTTGACCTAAAATGGATTTTCATGAGTCTGACAAGGTTGAGTCAAGATGACACCCTATAGTTTCTTCCCATCCATATCACAGTCAAAGGGAGATTTGATTAAAACAAATAAATAATCATTTCTGTCAGTAATCGTATGTGGGGTTCAAATTCTGCCGTTCTTCCTTTGTCAGTAGAGGCAGTTTTCTCTACTCCTTCTCCCTCTTCTCTCTTTTTCTCCCTCCGTGGGTTGATGTTTCCATGGAAACATGTTCTTTAGTGCCACTGAAATTACATTGCATTTAAAGCATTAACCCTTCCTTGTGCTGAGGAAGGTCTCAGAACAATTATGGTTCCTTTTTTACACCTCTGCTTTGAATTTCCTTGTGATTTTTTTTCTTTGTTGCAGCATTAAGAAAGCCTCCTTCTTCCTTGGAAGACCTCACAGCTAGGATTTGCATAACAAGGGGTTCAAGATGCACCAGCGATGGGGCAGAGTCTAATTTAAGATTTCTATTCTTTTTCATTTATTTTTACACAAAGCCATTAACACGTTTCTCTCCACACTATATGCAAACAAGAAAAATGCTGCAATAGCAAAGAAAATCAAGAGCGAGAAAAAAGCAAGCAAGTCTGGAGCTGACATATATGAAGAATCAGAGCAGAAGCACTAAACCCCACTGTTACACCATACCATGCAGCATCTTCTGCACTGCAAAGTGTCATAGTCTCAGACCTCCCTACTCCTTGAGCCTGCCTTCTCTTATTCATAATCAAGCCTGTTGTTACTCACCCTTGTCTTCACTTGCAATTAGCACTCCAACCACTATTATACTGATCCGGGCAAATAACTACCCTCATCACCACCAGCACCCTTCCCTCCACTCCTGGTTTTCCCACCCTCTTCACCACCCAAACTGGCATTGAATCTGTAATGCCCCATCACCTTCACTTCCAGGGCAGCTATTGCCAGGGAACTGCTGTCTTCATTGCATCCAGCCAGAACACACCAACCAGAACCACTAGCACTTTCTGTGAACACACAGTGGGGCAAGAAAGGTTTTAAAAGCCAGTGACTCCTAATCGAGGTGCTCCCTGGATTACCCTAGATCCCAGCTCAGATTCTGCTGCACTTTGCCTGGCTGTCCATCTCCTTCTCTTGTCCTGGAGACGAAAAATCAGTCTGCCAATCCTCAGGTCCTAGCCTCTGCTTACCTCCACCCCAGTCAGAGCCATAACCTATCCATGCCCTTCCTTACTGCAGAGGAAGCAATAGCAGTGGAAAGAGCCAAAAGGGAGATAAATACCACAAATCTCCTATACTAATATGCTCCTCCTTTCTCCTGCATCCCATGATCTCACAGCTTCCAGTCTCCTTACGTTACCTCTACCTGCACAGCTACAGTGTTCATATTCCTCTGCACCATCTATTTTGGGTTTCCTTTTGCATGCTGAATGCCTCAAGCATATCTCACGACTCTGAACTCTAGCCCCACAAGTCAGGGTGCAAAGCCTCCTGCTTTAAGCTGGGCACATATGTAGTTTGGGGAGGATGAAGCCATGTGGGAGAAGGATGCTATTCTGAAAGAAATGATAAATATGGATAATAAACTCAAGCTAAGTCTTTTCTGCCTATCTCTAGTGGGTTCCCAATACCAGTGATAGAAATATCATGGGTACATTTTGAACGCGGCTGGGAACACTGCCAAAGTCCTACTCAGAGTTCACACATTTACATCATTTATATCACATCCAAATTGTGCCTTTTATTATTAACTTTGTAGAGTGTTTTGCAATGCAGTTTGTAGGGCAGACTGTGAAACATAGGTACATTCCCTTTCCACCTTCCTCCTGCTATAAGACAGACTAATGTCTGGGGTAATGCAAGCCTCTGATAAGCACAGGAGGTCTATTGAATCTGATAATATGATCAGTGTACTGTCAGGCTCCCAAGCAGTGCTGTAGCAAATACATTGGGATCCATTCTGAGGCTCAAAAGATGCAAAAAGAAATATTTGTCTCCAGGTTACCAGTTTAACTCCTAGTCAAGACTGGCAATAACCAAGAGATTTTCTTCTCTGCTATTGGATTTCCAGGAACCTCTGCGAAATGTACAGGTGGGGTCGTTTTGACAGGTGCCCAAAATGACGTTGTGACTGTTCAGGTCACTTCCACAGCAGTGTAAGATAAAAAGCTGACAATGAGAGACCAGCTCCTCAGAGAGTGTGACCAAAGAAATTCTGTTTGCTAGAACAGAATATCGAGGAAAGGATAGGAAATAAAAAATAAGGAAAGCTGTAGAGGGGTCAGCATTAACTGATACATCAAGCCTTTGATTTTATGCAGGACAGACCACAGCCTGTGGCAGATAAAAATCTATCAACTTCCAGGAATTCATGCAAGAGAAGAGGAGTTACAATGACCCAGAATTGCGACTTTATGATTTTGTAAATCAATTATTTTCCTAACAGTCTGAAAAGACTCCAGGTTATACTTTAACATCTTCAGCAGGTGCCCCATTTAGTCTCTGAGACTGTTGTGCTACTTTGCTTGCTACTTGCAAGCAGCAAGTGACTCAGATTGCTTGATACACACAATGGGAAGACATAACTGCAATGCATAGGTTAGGTACTTGCAGCAGGTTAATTGAATGTAGTTTTCTATAAATATTAAAAAAAAAGAAAAAAAAAGAAAAAAAAAAAACACTTGTTTCCCAAACAGGGAAAGAGAGAGAGGGTCTAATAACTCCTTGTAGGTGCATCTTCAGTGATGTAAATGTGCCCATTTACTCTGGAGCTGCACTTGATTCAGAATTACTCTGCCTTTTTTTCTTTTTCCAGGAAAAGGTCAGTTTAAAGAAGCCTCAGGCAGAATGCTAACATTGCCTCCAAAAGAAGACTCTTAGGAGGTCTGAAATAAGTACAAGGTCCAAATTTGATGTATTACTTGATTTCTTCCTCTGCTCCTGAACAGTCAAGAGTAGGAAATATCCCAAGAATATTCCTCCTCTTAGCAGACTTCTAGGACTCTATGGACCTAGAAATATTTTGAATAAGCTATCCCAACATGTATCTGGGAATCTCGAGCTACAGTGCCCACTGTGGGAAACCTGAACACAGCACAGATGGAAACAGTAAGCCTGCTGTGAGTGAGGCCAGCACATTTCCATGGAGAGCGAAAAAACAGAGGGTCAGTTCCCACATCTATCACCAGACCATGGCTACATTCATTCAAATCAGCAAACTGCACTACCCAGGGCAGCAGAGAGAGGGAACACACTGTTTATTCGCAAAGGTATACAGCCAAATAATTTCAATCTCAGCAGAAACTTGCGCTTCCCTGATTTCACTTTTACTCATGCCTAAGTAAAACTAAAGTTAACCTGCAAATCTCGCACAGAAATTCTGACAAGAGTATGGATCCTGAGAGGCTGGGATATAGCATGACTGCTAGATGGGGTAACGTGGGCTCTAGTTCTGGTCTCATTCAGAATGGGTACCTTACCCTGCAGCATTTCCACAGCTCTTGCTATGCACATATTGTGGTAGCGTCTGAGCACTCTGCACCCATTTCTGCTGGCAGCACTCACTAAGATCATTTTGGAAAAAGTAACCACGAATTACTTGTTAAGTAACAAGTCAGTGGCATCTTTCAGAAATCTCTCACTTCTGCTTTGACTCTAACATGATTTCAGAGCTGAAACATCATTGATTCAGGCTCAAGGCTCTGAATTATATAGGTCCTTGAAAATAAAATAAAAATAAAAATCCTGAGTCACAAGCATTTCTTAGAGCAAGGCAATAACCCATACCCCGCTGGGGCACTCATCATCCTGGAGTTCCCCTCCACAGCATCCCACCACCCTCCTTCTCGGAGGATATCAGAGTCCAAGACGGAGTAACTTCACTCACGCCCAAGGACCAGGTTTCAGAGAGGCAGATGGAGCCTCCCCACCCACACATTAAGCTGAATATCAAACTTTTAACTAAAAAGGAATAAAAAAAGGGCGGGGGGAGGATATCTCTAAAATTCTATGTGGATTATAACTTTTCCATGGCAACAGGCTTCAGAGGCAGGAGGGACGGGGGGCGAGGAGATGGGGAGCGCTGCGGGGAGAGCGCACAGTGCTGGGTACCGTTGCCATGGGAACCCTCTCGCATTGCAGCCGACTGCCAAAGTCAGTCAGGATCCCAAAAATGGCTCCAGAGGGGCCGGAGGCGCTGGGCACATGGTAGCTGTGTCCCTTATCCCCAGTACCCACGGCCCAAGGTGCCACATTGCCCCACATCTCTCTGCTGGGGCCAGCAGAATTGGGCAGAGCTGCAAAGTGGAAAGAAATCCAGACTTCCAAATAAAGCAAGCAGAAAGGGAGGGCGGGTGGGAAGCAGCAAGGCAAAGAGAGATTTTTTTAATGATAGCCCTTGGTTTGCTTTCCACCTTTCTGGTTTAATTTTGACCTCACAAATGCATTTGTTTTCACAACAGAGATGGTTGTAAAAGGAGGATGTCATCCCTAACCACTGAAATTGAGATGGACATGTTACTTCCCTGCAAAAATGGCTGCAGAGGCAAGAAGGAGGGCTGTGTCTGACTAAAAGTTGCCTGGTCCTATTTGCACAGGACCATGTCATTTCTGACTCTATCTACACCAGTAATACAGTAGTACACAGTACAGAGAATGTCCCAACATATCTCTAAGATGTGATAGATATAACCACATTTTAGTCAAGTGCAAAATCAGAGGAGTTTCTGCTAATGGAAATTAAACGGACTATGAAAGTGAGTTAATACCTCTATCTAACCTGCTTCTGTAACACTTGAAGCGCAAAATTTTGGTGAAGCGAATCATTAGCCATTCACACCCCTTTGCATATTTCAACAGAAGCCTTTTGCTGCCATAAGAAACTGTTAGAGGCAGGTTTTGGAACAAGAACTTAAAAAGGATTGGCAACTCCTATGAACCCTTGCTAGTATTTATAGTTGTACCCCTAGGATGATAAGGGATGGATGAGTCGTTTCAGGCTACAGACGGTTGCAGACAGCAGGAAGGAATTGACTCCTACTCCAACCACACAACTGGCTATGCAAATTGTGGAGGAAGGTTCCCTTCTCCTGAAGCATCTGTTATCATCCATCTGATTGCACAATGAATCAGTAGTTTGAGGACAGGTTGCTGTGAGGGTGGGGAAAGAGAGAGAGAAAGATTGTATATCAGTCAGTTATAGAGAAAGGAGATGCCAGCTTCCACAGCGTCAGAGAAAAGGACATGGGTCAGACTAAAGGAAAGGAGCTGGCTTTAATACTTCTAAGCAACATATTTATAGTACTAGTGATGGTATAGCACCAGTGAAGTAGCTTGACTTTTAATGCAACAATAACTTGGCATTCCTGCATATCTTGGAGACCAAAGGATTCCAAAGTGATCTTCAGTCTTCATATGCTGGAATCATTCATCTGCCTAAATCATCTGCGCTGAAGAAATGAGGCTGCCAGCCTGTACTGGAAATGCTACAGAGCTATTCAAACAGAAGCAAAATACTCTTATACACTATGAGAAGAGAGCCCAACCATAGCTCTGCTGGTCCACCAAGTCACTGTTACTTTTTCTTGAGAATGTGGACCAAGCCCAGCCCACCAGACCACTTCTAACCCATCCTCACCACCAGTCGTGTTAACTGAAATAAAGGGAATGAGCACAGGTGATGTGCCACAGCTGGTAGTGAGATGGGGGCTGATTCTGAGACTGGCAAGGCACCATGCCCCATGGACAGAAATAAGCTTTGATTGCTCCTTCTCTGCCCTAATTCTGTCCCACGAGCTCAGGTGACACTCTGATCCTAATCCAAAGGGGCATAGGTTCCCTTCTCCAGCAAAGATTTGACTCCAGAGGTGACACTCTTCACCTCTTTACTTCACAGACAACTAGCCATGCACCAACAAAAGAAACCAGTCCCAAATAGGAGATCTGTGTGAGTACTCCCAGCCCTGTGAGGACTGGGAAGGCCTCAGCTAGCACTTTCCACACATGGGATGAAGATGTTAAAAGGGATGTCTACTTCTGAGCTCAGCAGGGTCTGCCAGACAGCCCATGCACATCAGCCTCTGTTAACTAACACTGGACACAGTGTTTTATCAGTCAGAGCCTAACCTAGGAAGCTGGATTCCTATCGGCTACTTTGTGCATGGCACTGAACTTTGCTTATCTGCAAATCTTCACAGAAATCGGGAAATTATTAAATATGGTCTTGTATCACTTACAGGAGCTCTGCCGGCCCATCTGTTAAATTTGTTCTCTGCCTATCAAACGCATGCTTAAGGAATAGTCTCTTCCAACCCCACCCCCCCATCCTTTTTTGATGGATCGGGTCTGTCAGCTTGTCAGCTCTCATTGGGCACTGTTTGACATAAGTCCACATTGGGGCAGTGAAAATCTGTTTGCAGTCAGCTCTTCCAATAGCTCCTGCTGGAGAGAGGAGACTGACCCATTCCAAAAAATGCTGCCTCTGCTGACTACGAAAAGGCCACGGATGATATTGGTGTCAGAAAACAGTACAAACCAGAGTGGCAGCTCTACAGCCTTGTTCAGGGCTTGGGATGAAGCCCAGGAAGGGGACCTCATGGCTCCTGGATCCCTGAAGTACTCTGTAGCTTTACACTCACAGATGCTGCCACCAAGACCAGTAGCCAGTGACTAAGAGGAAGTTACACAGCAAAGGTTGTACGGGGACGCAAATCAGTGGTGTGGGCCCTAAAATACTGTTTTGAGCATCCCTGGCCTCTCAAGTTGCAAATGTCATCTGTCAATCCCAGGTTCACTCTATTTGGAGCAACTCTGACAGGGGCAGCTCTGACAGGAGTAGCTGAGAAGAGACATCAGCGCCTAGCTATGCCTGCAGTGCCTCCAAAGGATAGATTTCCATGGTACATCAAGTAGCCAGTCACTCAAAACAGGGTTTCTTGACCCTGATTTCTTCACTTCTAAAGAAATTACACTGTCTGAGATCCCTAAAATATTCTTCTCAGAATCTTTATAGAAATCCAGAATCCATGACATACTGGCTATCACAATGTCAAGGGAGGAAAATATAAGATGATTAGGAACATTTATGTTGCCTTCACTACCCCTATCTCTCCATATCCCTTCAGCTTGTTTTGACATGGAAAAAAAGACATGCCAGAATTCCTGGATTTCTAGGAAGAAAATGAGATGGTATGATGGGAGCTGCTCTCCAGCATGGACAGTTCAAAGACTGAGAAGACTGAATCCAGCCCACAGAGGTTCTCAAAGGGAACCATTTTGGTACTAATACTAGTGGGGAAGGAAAGAACTGTGCTGGAAAAATCACCTACAGATCCAATTCTAGCTGCAATTGCACTTTCCTCACCTAGCAAGCATTCATTCCCAAAGGCAAATATATTGATCCCATTTGACACTGCAATTCTGGATTGGCAAAACGATCCTATAGATAAGCTTCTCAAATTGCAATTTTGTGCTCTCCTACAAGGTAAGATTTGTTTAAGCCTTGAAAGAAGAAACACTTGATCAGACTTCTGTGCCTAGAAGACAAGATTCCAGATGCTACTCAGTTGCACTACATCACAGAGATATAGTGAGGAGATGAGCAAAAAATGCGGCAGCTCAGGATCAGTACGTCACTAGAGCTAATGATTTTGAGAGTCATAGAGAAATTTAGATCGGAAGGGATCTCCAGAGATGATCTGGTACAAGCCTCCACTTAAAGAAGGGTCAACTTAGATCACTTTTTCACATCTGCTTTCCGATGAAATAAAGACTGAAATACAAGCACTAACTTCTCACTTATTCTTTCATACAACAGTCATCCATCCTTGCACACCTGCACAAACTCACATATTGAGTCTTCCATCCCCTACCTGAGGTCAAACAATAAAGGTGAATAGATGGTATCGGACTTTCCAATTTCTCTAATAAATAGAAAAATAGAAACAAGCAAACAAACAAAAACACTAAATAACCCTACAGTCAGGTATGAAGAGTAAAGAATAGAAAGGAACTGGATGAAGAAAGGAAATAGTGAATGGCAAAAAAAACGTTGCTGGTGGAAAGGGGAAGATGAAGAAATGCAGAACTGCAGCAACGAGACACTTTCGATCCAGTTTAACAAGACAAACATTAAAATGTATTGGAAATCTCACAAGTAAGGCTTAGTGCTTTTGATCATTCTAGCTCAGTGCTTCAGAGTAAATAGGTATAAACAGTTCAGCTAAGTAGCCATGTTTCAGAAACTGATGTTTCAGAAACTGATGGGAACCGCCTTGGTTTTGGAGGCCCACTCATGAAGCCACAGTGAATGCCTATTTGGGCCTCTGAGCACAGTATCTGCCAAAAGCTATCTTGGGTGCAGGTAGAGGGACCAATGGCTGAAAAGATGCAGCTGCAGAACTACAAGAGTGACAGAAATCTGACCGGGAAATTGGTCAGGGAACTGCAGTTCCCTTCTTTGCACACAGCAGAAAATAGAGGGGCAAGAGTCCCAGTGTGAGAAGTGAGCATACAGTCAGACTGCAGTTTTGAGTCCATTTTCCACCTTGCATCCCGCCCTGTGCACCAGTTTCATCATTATCTGTGACAATGGTGATAGAGGATTCCCACTCTAGAACAGACCTGCGACAGCATCAGTGACCCTCTCTTCATTGCCAAAATGAGCTTCTTCTTGTCCTTGCAGGATTGAGGCATGAGCCTTTATTGCTCCTATCCAGTCACTGGATAGGAGACACATGGCTGGGTCTAATCCTGTTCTGCTTCATCCTTTCTGGGATCTAAGCTATTTGCTGTAATATTCACTTAAAGTAGCAACAATGCTTTAATTAGACCTTGTATTTTTTAATCTTTTTCCTTCAGCCCTTTCCCTTTTATACATTTTATATATCCTGTATCTTAACTTCAAGAAGTATTTATTATTTGTTCTTTGGCTATTGAAGAAGGCATGGGAGGGTCAGCAAGAAAGTCAAGAAATTAATATTGAGTTGAAAAAAACACAGACAACATCTCTCAAAGATAAAGATGGACCTGGCAGAAGGACTCATAAATATATGTAAAGAAGCACAAGGCCTTGAAAGTATCCTGCAAAATGCATCAGCCCTGGCAGTAGAGTGAGAGAAAGAATACAGCCCCTGGTGCATCCCCAGCTCTGTGTCACTCGATGGGGAGATATTTCTCCACTGTGCTCACTATGGTCTTGAGCTAGGGGTGGCAGAAGTACAAGCATGCCTTTTCCCTTTAATAACATGGCCTTCCTGCACACAAATTTATCAAGTCATTTTTGACTCTGTTGATGCCAGGTACCCTCACATTTTTCTGGGACAACAACCTCCAGAAGTTTCCTGATACGTACTGTGGAAAGTACTTCCTTTCACCTGTTTTCAATGAATCTCCTGGTTTCAAAGATTGCCCTGTTTTATATAGCACCAAAATAACACCCTCACCTTTTCCTCTGTGCCCTTCCTGACAATACTGAACAATTTGTTGACTTTTGTTACTAGTGCGTAGTCTGGCAGTGACTTCAATATCTTTTCCCTGAGCTGTAATAGTCAGTTCAGAGGTCAGCATGGTTTAGATTATTTTTTTCTAGATACATTACATTTACCCATGTTGAAGCTGTTTTTCCCCTTTTTGCCCAGTCACTGAGTTTTGTGAGGTTCTTCTGGAGTCACTCATTAACTGTATGGCAGCTGGCTAGATAAAGGTGTTTACTATAACCACAGACCTGGAAGGTTGGCTCTTCTTTCCATCCCTTTGGCACTGATGATAATGTTGAATGTGAGGAGCCATGCTGGGGGAGCTGTGGACCCCCATACGCAGACCCAGGGTACGCCAGCTCTCCATGACTCACTTGGGCTGAGCAGCATGCCTGAAGAGCCATCTTGCTATTTCAGAAGAGCGCTTCAGGCAAGAGTAAACCCTGCAGTGAAAGGCTCAGCATTCGCTTGGGATTAAAAAAAGAGCACTTCTTATTAAGGAGGCTGATGTAAATCTCAGCACAGCGAGGCGGGGGGAGGAGGCACGACGGGAAGACATGCGATATCCCATTCAGTAAAAGAAAAGCAACTGCTACCAAATGCACAAGGTTAATATCAGCTGTTTTTCCTGCCCTCATGTTTCTTGGTGATAGGAAACCCAATTGTCTGGAGTGTTTTCTACACACACACACACGCACACACACACACACACCCCTTCTTCCACAGCTGAAGAAAGGAGCTGATATCCAAGCCATAGACTAAAGAGAAGAGCTCTGCAGGGTGGAGTGATTGACTTGCAGCTGGACTGATCCTAGACCAGAAAATACCACCTGCTGCAGATCTGAAGCTGGGGACAGCTTTCCCAGTGTCACCCACTTCCTGCCCCAGATCAAGCCTGCAGTCAGTCACTGCAAAGCAGAGAGGAGAGGACCCACAGTCCCTGGGGAAATACACACGCACGCGCACACACACACACACGCAGAAAGGGAATACCCACATTCTTTCCCACATCTATCTCTTCTCTCCCTTTCCTACCTTCCCACCTTCCTACCAGCACCAGAATCTCTCTCCCACTACAATAACTTCTGCATTGCAAGAGACTCAGCAGCACAGTCTCAAAGTCTCATGCTCCAACACAGCAGCCTCATCCAAGTCAAGGGGACTTGGGGAGGGGAAAGGGGAACCCTCTCCAAATAAACACAGCTGCCAGTTCCCAGCCTCCACTCCAGTGTAGTTCTCAGCGTGCTGACTGCAAGACCTTTGGCTCTAGCTTGCCCAGTCGGAGATATCCCCACAGCTTTCTCATTGATTTGTACCCCAGTTTCCAGGTACTTCTCATCATAAATTGGCCCTGCTCTACCTTACCCTCTCCACAAGACACAACACAGCCTCTTTACACTGTATAATATGGCACAGCCTTCAAGATCACTGCTAACCACATTTGAAAGGGAGAATCAATAGGGGTAACAAGAAAGTCCATTTTAGCTACAAGTGACAGCGACTGAGAGATAACAAAGACAAAGTGACGAGGGTGGAAAAGTGAGCGAGATAGGCAAGGAAGATGATGGAAAATATATATATATATATTTTTATATCCAGATGTAAGTGGATTTGTTGCTTTATAATAGCTGGAAAATGGTTCACAAAGCCCTAGAGGGTATCAGGATGCTGCAGTGTCCCAGAGAGCTGAAGTGGTTTCAGTGCTCAGCCATTGCACTTTGAGAGTCTGACTAGATTCACAACCCTATCGAAGTACTGACCTCAGTACTCTCTTCACACCATGACCAGAGGAACAGAAGAAATCTGCCTCACTGACCACTCTCCTCTCCCCACTGACTCAGCCACGTGCATAATGAACTACTAATTCAGTCATGCATATTCACCACCCTCTCACTACAGCCCACGAGCTCACCCACCTGCTGCCAGAATAGGCACCCCCCCATCGCCAGAGTCGGCCAGGCATGTTTCTTCTCCCACTCATACAGTCCCACTCAGCTCCATCCACACCCTGACTGTGTCTGCCTTTAAGAATCATCTCAAGTTCTGGGATGGAGCACTGCAAATTTGCACCTCAGCTTTCCCCCTAACCACACATTCGTTACATCACTGCATGTGACACTGCCAGAGAATGTGCCCTGAGTTGTTACGAAATTTTGCCTTCTGCAAATCCTTGCTTATTTCCACAAATTTGGTCTCAGCTGCTGAGTCTTCATTTCCAAAGGCTACTGCTCAAACGCTAGTTAGCGGATAAGAGGTGTATGTAAGATGAAAAGTCTCTTTAGACACTATTCAGAGTTCAAGAGCAGGACATGCTCTTGTGCATACAGAGCCATTTACAGTTTAGATCTATTCTGCCATTATTCACAGACCTTCTGTTGCACATCCTCTGCTCTCTCTACTGTCTACCTCAAGTCATTCACCAAGACTATCCTTTCCCCCTCCACAGAGACCAGTAGGTAAAACTAGAATGCAGAGAACCTTAAGCCTGAAATACCTACTTATGAACAGTCAAGGATTTCAAACAAGGATTTCATCATTTATTCTGATATACTTTAAATCCCTTTTTCTGAACTAATTTCATATCATATCATATTTAGATATATACTAATATTTAAATACCTCTTCCAGCAGCACCTGGAGCTTGAGTGCCCTGTAGGCAATGAGAGGTACCTCATATTGGGGTGTAGTCAGAGCTTCCAGTATGGTTAGGAGTAGATGTAGCCAGCTTATAATTGAATACATGTGCTGCCTTACAGTAGTTGTTCCTTGAGATCCTCTGCAAATCCTGCAAACCTTTTTTTTTTTTTTTTTTTTTTAATAAATAATATCACTAAGTGGGACCAAATCAATCTTTCCTGCTCCAGGGTCTTCCATTCTGCTCCACTGGGATGTAGCTCAGGCCACTCAGGAATGTAAGCAACAAAGTCTGCTCAGACAATCTTTTTCCTGGGCTTGTGACTGTCATGCTGAGAAACCAGGCACCAGAACTATATTTTTTCAGTTATACCTGTTCACTTATTTCCCCTTGCTACTGCTAAAATCAGAGTCCAATCTTATCTCAGCTGTGCAGATGTAAACCTGCAGTGACTTCAGTTAGTCTTCCTCTGCTGCCAATCTTTTGCAACACTCAGTCTTCCCCATTTAGACACTCTAGTGTTCTGAATTTATATCATGATAATCAGTGGTAAAGCATGACTCTGTCTCCACTAAGAAGGGTCTGCTGCAAAAGTATGCATGTAATTGTACATCACAGGGCAAACAGATTCCAAATACCTAAGGAATAGGATGCCACCTCAGAAAGAAGCTATACCCCCAATTCATCTGATCAAGATAGCTAAATATTCATGTCAGTCTAGTAGACACATCTTAATTATTCCACTGATTGTTCCCATGTTCTCCCAGATTAGGATAACATCTCCTAGAAAATATTAGCTTATTAAGCCAGTCACTCCTTTTGAAGAAGTCCCAGAACAGAACATTGCCTACTCACTAAATACCAAGGTGTCCATAATGTTCTGATTTACCGAGAGGCATTGCAAAATCTCTTAGAAGTATTTGAGTAGAGGAGTAACACAGAGGCACTTACAGAAGCATCATTAAAACCAGACAAACCTTTCAATCCATTTAGCAAGGTGCCTGAAGGTTGTCTTTTCAGAAAGAGGAAAGAGAAGTAAATACAGCATACTGAAATTGAATACATGCAGTGCCACAGGCACCAACCCTCTTGCACATCATTTGAGATGCTGATATTTTTCTTGTTTCTTCTTTCCTTTTCTATCTATAGTCAGTATATTTCAGGTTTATGCAAGGAGGCAACATCATGGCCCTGTAGATAAAGGGGGCAGCAGCTGGGGAAGTTCCCTCCGCAGGTGACCTCCTACGTGCTGAAAACTATCCAGGAAAGATTACTTACATGCCATGGAAATTCAGTCCTTTCACCTTCTGTATGGATAACTCACAGCATCTGAGAAGGCATCTTGCTCAAGAGAGGGACCATATCAGTTCTAAATCAGGCTGACACCACCAGGTTTATCTCACCAGTGCACCATGTCACTGTTAGTGAGTAGGAATATTTTGTCAATGGCTATGGTGTGGTTCAAAGCTACCTTGCCCATTCCCCAGACAACCAAGATTTTTGTTTCTGAAATTCCCTTTCTGATCAGAAAATATTTATCCGAGTCCACAGAAGTTATACTTCCCATTGTGTCCTCTCCGAGAAGCAGAAGCTGCCCATCCAGCGGAAGAAAATCAATGGTCTCTCTCATCATTATGATCCCAAAATAATCCCCTCTTCCAATTTGTCACTTTTATAACTCATAGCCATAGTATTAAGTTTAAGTCTATAACCATTCCATTGCGTTCCTAGAAATTTTATATAGTAAGTGAGAAAAAAATCTGTCATTGTTTCTTTCTCACCAACGTTTCGTATGTGTGGGAATGATTCATGAACTGCATGAGTTAAAGCAGTTTGCTGAAAGCAGGTCTCCAAAATACAGCCCTGTAGCTGGACACCCATGGCCCAAGCAACAAGGGACGTAGAAAAGGAAGAGAAAGAGAAAGACGGCTTGTGGAGGGCTGGATTTTTTTCCGTTTTTTGCTTGTTTGTTCTAATCACTTGGCTGGTTGGTTTTTGTTCCATGCTGGGGACTGGCACTGATTTTCTTTCATTGTGTGACATGCATTTTTAAATGAGCATTACAGATGTTGAAAGCCTGGGGTAGACACTTTTTAAGAAGCCTTGTTTTTAATTCAAGATTAAATAAAACAAATTATTTATCTACACAGTGACTGAGCCCCCAGCTTTGAACCCTTATGTGCAAGGACATGTTCAGCCAGTGCACAGACCTCTCATAAGCTGCAAGAAATGCCTCAGGAAGCCAGCGAGCACAGGTGATATCTGCATGGTTGGAGCTGCTATCACCATCTCTTCAGTCTGCCCCCTGCCTCCTGTCCTAAAGTCCTCCTTCCAATTTCCACTAGCTAAAACAAGCTTTATCTGTTTGGTTTGAAATTTCCCATATTAGATGTTTACCCTGGCTTCACATTTGAGCAGAATTGAAGTAAAAGGGACACATTCTTTTCCAAGAACAGGTTAGAGGAAAGAAGATGTTTCATCCATGTTAAGATAAAAGAGATCTTTTTAAAAAGCTTCAGTACACGCTCTGCTTTCAAGCGACTTGAATTTTGATGAGAAAGGAAAGATATTTTTCTTTCACATCATACACTCTTTCTTTGCCATACTTGTGAAAACCTGTACAAGTGGTAAGCCTTTGGAAAAACTGCAATTTACACTTGTTCAACAGACTTAATAGCGCTTTCCAGTGAAAAACTTCCCCAAATTCTCTTCTGAATGGGCATTTCTAAGCCAAGGGAGTTTTTCCACAAATGATCTCAAGTCTACATCTGGATGAGGAAGCGGAGAAGGACGACTGTATCTGTTGGGTTTTCAGTCTTCCCTGTTCTGGTCTCCTCCCAGGACACAGATCATTGGAAGAGATTCATTCAACAGCAGGGGGCAAGAAACAGAAAGAGGATCAGGTCACCCTGAGTCCGTGCACTGAGAGAATAAAGGTGGCTGAAACAATAACTGGAAGGTGCAACACTGACAACTGTTTGGGTAAAGAACCTGGGAGTTGCTGGGGCAGAGGGCAGGGGAAAACGGATGTGCCAAGGAGCCAGAATGTGAGATAAGTGGAAATATATGAAAGCAAGAAGAACAGAGTCAAGAAGTGGAGCTAGAATTTTCTGGAGATAAGGACTATAGGTTAGATGAAGAGCCTATGAATTAAGACCTAGGCTTGATAAGTAAGATCCAGTCTGGGACAAGGATTCAGAAGAAACAGGGCAGATTGGAGGATATAATGATGAAGAGAAATGGCAGAAAAGCTTGTGGCCACTGAACTATGTACTCTACCAGCATCTGCAATCCCAGATTCCTAACTCTCACACTTCTCTGAGACCAGCACAGAACTGAAACCTGCTACATATGTGTCATAGTCCTGTTAGGAACTAACAAATGCACAGGGTGGCATTCCCCAATGCTACTGAAGTCTTTTTCTGTCAGCTCAAGAAGTAGCTGTCTGGGTAGGGTTTGCAAGCATCCAGTCTGGCTACATCCTTAAGATGTTATGTGATAGAATTTCTCAGGATTTCTTTCATAATTTTGAAAAATGTAGGAAACTGCACAACAGAATCTACAATGAAAAAAATATTCATAATGAAAAGTCAAACACTACAAAATGGAGAAATGTCAGAAGTTGCCCAAGCAAATTGAATGCAGTCCATTTACACAACCACTACAAGTTAGTTCAGAATGCACAGGGTGGCATTCCCCAATGCTACTGCAGTGGATACTTTGGCAATCAGGCCCATGGTGATGCCAGTAAAATTTCTGAAGCCATATTCTTTGCAAGCAATCACTAAATCCATGCACCTCATTTTTTGGTTTCTTGGGAAAACCTGGACAAACCATTTGCCTCCCTTTTTGGTTTGGTGGCACTCCAAACATGATAAGTATTTTGAGACAAACCAAACCCCCTATTTTTGGCAAATCAGTAAGTGTGAAGTTTTGACCTTGTTAAAACAAAACATATAGTTCCACCATAATAGTTTGTTCTCTTTTGATTTGGAAAAAAATCAAACTTTTTTTTTTCCACAAAAAGGGAAGAAATATACTGAAATATTAACTAATTTGAATGAGAAATTGCTTCATCTAAAACACATGGAAAAATCAAATTAAAATAAAAAAGGAAACATTTTGGAGGCTGGCATCAGCCTAGAGATGATAGAGAGTAGATAGATAGTAGATGATATCACAGAAACACATAATCACAGAACAGTTGACATTGGAAGAGACCTCTAGAGATCACAGAATGGTTAAAGTTGGAAGGGGCCTCTAGAGATCATCTAGTCCAAGCCCCCTGCTCAAGGAGGGATACGTAGACCATGTGGCAAAGGATCACATCCAGGCGGATTTGGAAGATCTCCAAACCAGAAGACTCTACAGCCTCTCTGGGCATCCTGTTCCAGTGCTCTGTCACCCAAACAGTCAAGAAATTCTTCCTCATAAGGAGAAAATTCCTGTGTTTCAATTTGTACCCATTACCACTTGCAAAACATTTCTGCAAAACAAACAATTAATCAGTACACAAACACACATCCCATATATTTGCATGTCATCAAATCTTCAATATCGTGTTAAAAAAAAATCAATCAGCAGTGTAGCCCAGTTTGAGTTAAGATGCTGAGGGTAATGTGAGCAATTGCTGACCTGAAGTCAGAGAAATTTGCTTTGAACACAGAAAGAATTCTGTAATGATCAGTATTTTGAATAACAAGATGTCTCGTGTCTCAGGGGGCCATGAAAAATTAATAGACACTTTTGACCTTGATCTTGCTGCTCTTCAGCGCTCAACCTATACAACAGGTATACATTAAACAGTTTGCACCCTCTCATCTTGCAAGAGTAGGATGAACAATCCAAAAGTTTCATGGTGTTTTGAGATACTACACTAAGATTTGCCACCTTGTGACAGAGAATTCTCTTTTCTCAGTAGCCTGTGAAAGCAAGCACAATAAAAAGCTTAAGTCTATATATTAATCAAGGAAAAGAAAACAAAATACTGGATCACTCCTCTGTCAGGAAATGTCATGCGTCCTGCAAACAGAAGCAAGCAGAGGTCTTGTGTTAAAAGACAGTATGCAGTTCTGAAATCATCCCTCTATAATGTATGGACACAAGAGTGCTAAGTTAAGATTATAACCTTAATTTTGGCATTTTCTTCCCTTTGAAGTGCTTTGCCTTTGCAACCTTAACAATATTCATCTTACACAGTTGCGTTTGCATAAAATATAAAAGGCTCTTGGCTCAGGGGCTTTGGACTTCACAGAACATTGCAGCAGTCCCCCTGAGTTTTCCTACCCAGTTATTTTGCTTCCAGCTTATACCGGTTTTGCAGCACTATATTAGAGACAGTAACAGTATGAGATTAGTGACTTTTCCTTTCTTCCTTCTTTACCACATGCATTTCTTCAGACCTGATTTCTCACCTCTAGCCACCCACCCTCCAACTTTAGCTCCCCCATGCTGACTTTCATTGCAGCACTGTTAATTTGCTTGAGCATTCATGATTATAGGCCTCTAAGCACAGGCAGAGGTCTCACTGCGTTAGAGATGAAGCAGCAAATGCATAGCTGAGAGTTCCCTAGTTTCAGAATAGCACTGCAGTAATATGAACATTGCCTTTCTGCATCTTCCCCAGCTCTGTTTCATTGTGTGGAGATCCTTGTCCCCTCCATCTGACTCTTTGCTACCTACTACCCAGTAACTACTCTGGTAGAAGGCAGAAGGAAAATTCTTGGTTTGTCACCTCTATCTCCAGTGGCAAAATTCAGGCTCTTTCCAAACCCAGAACTTCTAACATCTTTACTGCTATCCAGGTTCTGTTATCTTAGAATCTTTATCCGTGTCTTCTTACCCAAACAACGGCTGAACATTCCTTACTTTTCAGCTGAGGAGGACAAAATCTCTGGTTACTTTTTCTGGGATAAAAGTCCCTTCAGAGGACCTCTGGAATGGTTTTGTTCTTTCTGTTTCAGACAAGAAGCAAAGCGTACCCAAAACCTCATGCAAGGATGCATGCAACATGTTCATGCCAACCACCATCTAATCCTTAGTCTAAAAAAGCTCCTAAGACACTGATAATTCTTCTTGTGTTTAGCCAACTCCAAATTTCTCCAGATGATAAAATTGGAAGAGAAGAATTCTCTATGACCAAACAGTCTTTCAGAGCTGCCATGGTGCTGCTATTCTCACATTCTGATGCTATTCACAAAGTGACTAAAGAAAAATATTTCCAAGAATTTCGTGGTCTCTGAGGCTCCCTGAGAGGTCTGCTTAGCCCTCAGTCACAACTTCCATACCTCTATCAAGACATTCCTGTTGTCTCATCCTCCATATTTTTGTTCTTTCCCACTACGTTAATTCCATATTGCCAGCTAGGACAATACAGGCAGCCCTAAGACCCTATTCCTTAGCACTGGTTAGGAGTTTCCCACCGATATGATTCATGACTCGACTTGAGCTGATTCTTCAAGCCTGAAATGATCAGGGTGGGAATAGGAGCTGATGCATCAAAAAATATGCATACAGAACCAAAATAATTTGGAAATTGCCCCCCAAAAAGAGGTTAGTTCCAAAATAAGAAGAGTTCAGGGCTTCTTTTTTAATTATGATTTTTTTTTTATTTCTAGCAAGAATTCTTTTCAAAAGTTGACAAGATCAAAACAATACAGAAAGATCAACTCAGTTCAAAGGAGACCTGTGGATAATCCTCTTCTCCCTGGGATCATCACATAGTCAGAGAAAGATCCCCCCTTCGCTTACGTCCTTTGTCCTGTTCTGCTGTAATTTACTTTCCTCCTTCTTATTCCTTATTCTCTCTGTCCCTTCCTCTTTCTCTCCTGACTCTCTTCTCTTTGGCGCTCTCTGGTGAACAGTGAACTGCAAGAAGCATTCCTGGGCTAGAAATTAACATATTAATGAAGAAAAAGCCTTGAAGAAGGGTTGAGAGATGGGGAGAAACATAGATATGAGGCAGGCAAAAAAAATAACAAAGGGAAGATATAATGAAGAAGGGACACAGAGGCAAAGCACAAAGGGAGAAAAAATATGCCTTTCTCAGGAACTTATGCTACTTCAAACACTTCCATGGAAAGAATAGATGAAAGAAAGAATAGAGGTGAAGAAAATGGGGTGGTTCTTCTATTTTAAATCAAGATTTATTTTTTCTATAAAAAAAAATCACCTATTAAAAGAAGAATGAGAAAGATGGAGGAATGGAGCAAGGGAGGGTCACATGGGAGTAACAGACACACAAAGGGGACATGTCTGATAACAAGGACAGTGGGTTCATCCTTGACTGTTTGAAAATCACCATGAGCATTCAGCGTACAAATTTAGAGCTTAGCTCTATGGATTATTGCATCCCCCGCAACCCTTCTATTCTCTCCTTCTTCAATGTAGTTCTGCAAGCCTGCCCCAAAATTGTATTAAAAAAGAGAAAAAAAAAGTCAATTAGCAACGACTACTGTTGGTCTGGCAGGCATGCAAGAGTCCCACTCGCAACCCTCCTCAGAGCTCTCTCGGGCAAACAGTGGGAAGCCCATTAGGATCAGTGGGTTGAGGAGGAAGTCACAAAATTGCCTGTGAGTTCAAGAATCTAAGCATTTGTTCAATCATTTGTTCCTTACTTGACTACCCACCACTAACATCTTTGGTAGATACTCTGCAGAAGTATGTATTTTAAAATCACTCTAGCACCCACTGCCACTCCCATGCTTGCTAACAAGGCAGGAGGAAAAAAGGAAAAAAAAAAAAAAAAAAGAATTCCTGGCACAAAGAAAGAACAGGAGAAAACAGCATCTTTAATGATGCAAAACCAAGACGACTGAGAAAAGCAAGCTTTTTGAGCTCCTTGAGAACCTTTCCTATAAGCAGGACCTTCCATCATCATCTTTCATAGTCCCACCAGCAAGTGCCACCATAGAACCTGTTCTGCTGATTCCTAGCAGCATCTCTGCAGTACTTGAATGCTACCCACACCCAAATAAATGTGCATCTTTCCCTTACACCCTCTCCTGTTCCTTGCCATAGGTGCTAGCAAACAGCCTCCCAGGCACCTCATTGCGGCACTGCTTTTCTTAGAGCAACCACACCACATGGAATGCTGAGAGTTCACTGCCTTCTGCAGCACTCACCTTCAGGCCTAAAAGTTAGGTGAATGCTGTTGTCCCTGTGCTGCTTATGTCCTTTATCAGTCCTGTAGCTCCTTTCCTCTAGATCACTGTACTTTCTCCAGGGGTGAGGCAAGAAGGACTGAGGAACATTTCTCATTCAACCACCTCCAAATGAGATGCTTACATGCCTTTATACAATTGTTTTTTTTCTTCTCCTATGACTGTAAAAAGCTTCCAGGATGAGCTTCCATCATAGTACAGCAAATGTATATGGCTTTTTTTTCCCCTTGACTTCTCCTCAGGCAATGACAAATGTGTGCAGGAATTTACTGAGCTAGGTTTCTTCACTGTCCAGTTTTAACAGAATAGGTATAACCAAGGTCACAAGCACTTTCAGTGCTGCTGCTCTAATTTGTAGCAACTGAAAAGGCAGACTACAGACCATGCAGAAAAATAAAGGTCAGTGCCACGCCCAACCCACCCACAGCTGCATGCCAGTTCAGGAAGTATCAGGAATAGCCTGTGTTCCCTTTACAGTGAGAGCTCTAAAAACAAGACCAATGTTGCTTTATTTCCCTGTGTGCTCCTCCTCCTGCACCCCATCCTCACACTCCTCTGTCTTTCTGTGTCCATACCCTTCTCCTGGGAAAGTGCTTTCACTCTGCCAACTGATGGCTGGGATGAAGGTGTCAGAAGTGGTGCAGCTGAGTACACAGATGTAGGATCTTTTCTCCAGATTTTCTGAGGGTCCAGAAATGAATAGGAAAAAAGAAGGGAAGAGGTCGCGTGAATCACAGTGTAGACCAATCTGATTGCAAACAGAAGACAGTGCATACCTCTCACCCAGTTGCTTGAGCTGATCCTCCACTCTCCTGGTGCTATGTCTACCTCCTGAATGAATAAACATAGTGTGCTGGCTTACAGGGCACTTCCAGTGCCACCCACTGTTGACAGTGCCATGCTCTTCTTGTTCACTTCCCTCTCTCTGCCAAACTTTCTTGTTAAGCAATTTCACGGAACTATAATAAACTATACCAAATCAATTTCACAGTGTTGCTAAGCTTGCACCTTCATCAATTCAAACTGGAGCTTTCCATGAAAAATTGCTTGGAGAAATAAATACAAATCAGTAATTTGTTTTAATCAAACTTGCTCTAGCCAGTCAAACTGGAGCCTTTCCCAGAACTAGCATCTTTCCACAGCAACCAAAGAAACTGTGAGTTGGCACCTTCTCCAGGATGCTTGTTTCATCTCACCAGTAGTTTCATATTGGCAAAGGACAAGACCTCCTCCTCCTCACAGTTAAATTCATACCAAAATACATTTGCAAGTAGACCCCCACTAGCAAGCCATCTCAACACCATGCCTGCAAGAAAAGAAAAGGAAAAAGAAGTTGAGAAGAGGAAGAGAACAGCAGCAGCAGAAGGGCAGAACATGCAAAACCCAGAAAAAAAATGGTTGCACTGCATCTCCTGAAACCAGGCAAACCAAGGGGATGGAGATCTCAACTTCACATGCTGTCTCCAGAGTAGCTATTTGACAAAGCTACACATAATGCATACTGAAGAGCAGTTGCTAGATTTTCGGGATATATTCAGAGGTTGTAAGCATCTACACTTTGCACCTCAAAGTCCGCACAGTCCCTTAGTGATGCTGAAGAGCATTTTTTCATGGCTTAAGTAGCAGCAAGTACTCTTCTGAGTTCTCACTATATCACATGTTAGCACTTAGATGCAGGAGGGCTGAGTAGGCATCTTCAAGACTACCACTTGCAGTAGTCTGTGCTTGAGGTACCTCCTGTCATTCAAAGGGTTTTATCTGCCATCTTTCAGTGTCACATTATTTTTAAAGAGGAAGAGAGTTTTAAAGAGGAAGACAAAAAAAGAAAAGAAAAAATAGGAAAAATCATCCTTTTTTTTGTGGGATCATCTCTTATTTCATAGCATCTATTACCCTGTGGCTTCCCAGAGTCTCATTATACTCAACTCTTTTGCTCTCCACCTGGTTCTAGTTATCACTGACTATACCCAATGCAGGGTCATAGCAGTCTCACTGGACATCTTGCTCTGCCCAAAGCTGACTTTTGAGGAAAGTAATCAATGTAGAATCTGGATCCATATGTCCAAACCATGTAAGCAACTTGTGATAGAGGAGGTCCTTCAAAGCATGTATCATCTGATGAAATCTGAATGCTGGAAAAGCTGCCAGCCTCCTTCCTGAAACCACTTCTGAAACTGCATTTTGCTGCTCTGCATGGACACATGAGAAGCATGTCAGTGTTGCCGCTAGTCTCTTGTTCTTATTAAAATAGCCTTAATGTCCTGGCCAAAATCCACCTCTAGCAATTATATTCTGCTAGCTGAAATTTCTCTTGCAGTTGCAGCAAGATGTGGTGTTCATCTCTGCTCTGCTCTGACTGGATGCTGTTAAACAGTTGCACTATTTCACCCCTCAGAAGACTGAGTTTTAGTGGTGAATTAAGCTGTGCTTTTCTACTTTGTGAAGTGTCTTGGAATTGCAGATAAAAGACACTATAGCCTGCCATAAATAAATGTAAGATGCTGACACTGCTGCTGGAAGTAGCCATCTTGCTGAAAAATGATTTCATTTGTGACACTAATAATACAGTGAAGAACGCTGGATGTTTTGACACTGAAAACTCATTTCCATCTCGTTTTAATACTGCTTCAAAAATATAGGAAAACAAAACAAAACAGTGTTAAGTCAGCATTTGTGTGCTTTTAACCACTGCCAGGCCACAGATACACACTGGTTTTCATCCGAATGCAGCAGCAATCTTCCACACTAAGTACGCCATCAGTGGGTGAACTTTTCATCCGATTAGTTGCCATCTCTCCAGATCCTCACAAAGCACAACCAAGCTCACTTACTCTGTTTTTCAAGCATTTTTCATGGTACCTTACTGCAGAGAAAAGCTTTAATCATATTACAATCTTTACTCAATCAAGACAGGTGTGGAGACCTGTTAACAGCTATACAGCAAGCTCAGGAATCTCTCCACAGGGGTGGAAAAGAATAAATTTTATATGGAAATGACTGACAGCATTCAATCTGATTGATGATCTCAAGGGCACTATGGTTAGATTTTCATATTCCTTTTACATTAAGATGCTTGCAGGTTTGAGTAAGGATATTTTTATTACTTAAATCAGGACAGAATACACTGCAGGAATGATAGAAAAGGTAGTGTACTGGACAAGCTGACATGTCTCTGCCATTTCTAGTTTCTATTTCACTATTTCATTCACATTTAAGTATTCTAAATATCAACAACTCTAGCTCACTTTTCATTCAAATATTTCATGAAATTTAGTACATAGTGAGTGTAAACAAAAATATTACATTAAGGTAACATATACCACCCTCATAAGTGGTAAGTTTATATTTACTTCAAAATCAATTTTTATAACCTAAAAAAGGCTGGTATCTTGAGCTGAACACTAAATTCCAACCTTTGAAGTGTGAACATGAAGCTAGCTTTGAGTGATTTGCCCACGCCCCCCAAAAATACACTGTTGAATAATTGTTTGAAAGCACAACAAATGCATTTATTTCACACTCCCATAATTCAAAATTGGAGTAATAAGACTCTTTCCTCAGACTTTTCAAAATGTTCACCTTTGGACTGAGAATGAAAATAAATTGTGCAACATGAAACAAAACATTTAAAATATATATTTATTCATAAATGGGCCAAGAGAGGGATATATATTACACACAAAGGTCTGGATTCCTCACAGATAACAGGTGTTTGAAATGACAGTTGTTTGGGCCATTAGAGATGAGTATTCAGCTGTCCCACAGATATGCAAATCCACATTTTTCTCCCAAATTTGGATGCAATACTCAAGTACATCCTTAACGCAATGATTCTGAGAGGAATTTCAGTAGCAGCAGCCAGTCAATAGTGCTCAAAGCCTCAATTCATCAAAACACTTAACGATGAGCTTAGCTTTAAATGAGCACAATGATTTCGTAGACTAAGCACATACAGCAAAGACCATTTCATCCACCTTTGGATTGCAGGTGCCTCTAGAGTGGAACAGGCCAGATGTTTTACCGGGTTTAAAAACATTGCAAAATGGTATAGGATAGAAGGTGGAAAATAATATCAAAAAGTTAAATTCTAGGGATAGTTTTAAAACAGCAGAATGTAACACAGGGTACAACACAGTTAATGTCTTGACTCTTCCAAAAAAAGCCACCTGTTTTTTTTTTTTTTTCCTTTCCTTTATTCATGTATTTTTGTATCTTGTATTTAGATCCTGAATACTGCCCCAGCTATCCCCACACACCCCTGGGATGGAGCCACTAGGCGGCGTACCAGCCTGGTGCCTCATTAAACCACATTTTGAACTGAAATTGCATCAAAGAGAAAAGAAAGCTGCTCCAGAGTTGCACAGGGAGCCATAGCAACGCAGCTGTTCCTATTTTTAAAAACTTGAAAGATAGTAAGAACATTAAGACTGAGGAGAAAAAAAAATCTTTCCATCAAAACAAAAAAGAAGTATGTATGCATTCCTTACAGGATCTTGTGGTAAAACAGCAAATGATTAACCACTGATTTACAGGCTGCAAGTTCAGAAAATACCCACAGCTCCAAGAAGTCCGTCCCTGAAGGAAGGGGACTATTTCACATCCTTCTTCCACTATGCTGCAAAAGCAGATTGTCAAACTCCCTGAGATGCTTCACAGCCCACAGGACTGCAATTGTGTTTTGTGACCAGAGGAACATGCAGCTCTAGCTAATGCTAACCACAGGCCACCTTGTGTTTGTGGTTTCCCAGTATTTCTTTGAGCTCCACCATAGAGAGCTTGGTTCACTTTTCATGAACAGTAGGGAGACAGCCTGAGTGCACAAGTTAAAGCATACTGTCACCAGCAAGTGAAGTTGATACAGTATTAGCACTAATTTGCCTTGGCTGTGAAACAGATGTCTCAGAATGCTGGGAGCAGAACATGGACATTTTTCCATCTCAAAAATGGTAGTGCATACCAAAATTCATTCTCAGCTGGTAGATTTTGGTGATCTTTATGAAAAGGCTGTATCCTCTAATGAAGAGAAAAGTCCTTGCCTAAAACCTACCACTCCACTTAACTATCCTACTCTATCATAACCACAAAGAGAATCAAAAATTCAGCTGTCACCACAGAGCAAGTGTTTTCTCTCTGCTTTCTCAGAGAAAGTCTCATCCTGCAAGACCAAAGCATCCTGTGGGAAAGGCTGAAGAACAAAGCAGCCAGCCTTTCTGCTCTCTCTTTGGGGGGGGGGGGG
>JAWLRI010000653.1:416988-448939 GCA_034781795.1 Crypturellus tataupa
ACAACCTCTCTGGGCAGCCTGTTCCAGTGCTCTGTCACCCTCACTGTTAAGAAATTTTTCCTTAAGTTCCTGTGGAATTTGCAGTTCATTTTTCCTTACTCCATCATACACCCAGACCAATCACCAGCGAAGACTACATGGAGCAAGATCATTTGATCTTAGTCGCATTCTTAAAAAAAAAAAGGCAGTAAGTATTCAGAGTTCAAAAGCAGATCTTGGAAAATGACTAATTCACAGTCTTACTATATAATGCACCCCAGCTGAATTAAATTATATACTTTTTCAGCTGATTATGTCACTCACCAAAGAATAAAATGGGAAAATTCCTTTATCACACTAGTTTCCAGCTATGGTTTTGAAGTAAATTGGGCCATTTTGGATTAGCTTCAAGATTTCCTAAAACACCAGCTACATGGTGATGTATTAGGTTACACACACTTTGCAGTGTCCCCAGACATCAAGCCCACATACATACATTTCTCTGTTCTGTGTAGGCATGCTGAGGGGCAACTGAAAGCTGCAGATGACTGAATACAGTACTGCTGGGTCTAGGGCAGGAATAAAATTAATGTTGCAAAACCTCAAGTCTAGTTCAAAGCAAGTCTGACCACATTGTAGTCACACACTTATTACCACTGCATTTTGTACCATGCTCGAGTGCTATGGGATCCTAGGAGAAGGAAGAGGTTAGAGGTAGCACGAAGCAGCCAGTATTAAAGAAAACTGAGCAGATCTGTAGAATCCATAATATCCTCGAAAAACAAAAATTTTAGGGCAGGTTTAAAGTTTAGCACGTGGTACTTTCAATGAGACATAAAGGTATGAACATAAATTATAATCAATAATTTCAGGCAGTGAAGTAAGTCCAGCACTTCAACTCCACTTCACTCCCTTCACCCTCTCCTTTACCCTTCCTTCTACCCAGTCTCCGGACTGTGAGACTGAGGTAGAAGCAATCACATTCCAGTCAAATCTCTGGATTTTCAGAAATGGCTTATTTTGGAAACCGATAACTTACACATGCTAGAGATATTCACCAGGAATCTCACTGAAAAAGAAATCTAAGCATTCTCCCCACTGAAATTCACACCTCTTAGCCATCTCACTCACTCATTCAAAAAAAAAAAAAAAAAAAAAGAGAGAGAAAGAGAGATAATAAAGAAACATTGGTGAGGGGATAAAAGAACAAATGCCCAGAATGGCAGAGCACAGGCCAATGCTGAGAGTCAAAGAAAATATTTATACTGCAGTAAATATTCAACTGCAAGACAGTAAAGAGAGTATAATGATTTCTGAGCTTGCTTAGGTGCCCAAAGCAATCTAAACAGTTTCAGAGCATAGCTCAGCATGGACTAATTGACTGTGCTTCTCAGCAAGACTGATACTGGTACTCAAAAAAAGCTTGGTATGTCTACGCATTTCCACACTCATTCCTTTGATGGCTATACTTAAAATAGACAAGGAATAAGGACCAGCATTATTTAGGCCATGAAGGTGAGAACAAAACTATTTTTTTCAAAATTGACATGAGTTGCTCTGGTATGGGATGCCCAAGTTTCTGTGCATATCTATACTGCACAACAGTCCTGCCATATCTAAATACTCAAGAGTGTCTGAACTGCTGACAGCTACACAATGTGAAGAAGTGCTCTGCAGAGATACCATACTGGATCCTAAAAGAAGTGTAGTTACATAGGTATGATATCATGCATAGGCTTGTACAGCATCAGCAGAAAGATCTCTGCAGAATACTACATTAAATAGCATGGGATAACAATTTTTTTCTAAAAGATTGCTGAAAGGACACAACATAGCCCCTCTTCAAAAAGCATTAATCAGTTGGAAAGGTAGGGCAGCAGTCTGCCTTCATGCTGCTTTTGATAACTTTGTATATATTAAATATGTTTTTCTTTTTTGATCATTTCAAGGATGACTCCTTGAAATCTAGTTGGAAAGGAGACCACTGCTTAAAGCTTTGGTCACCCTTATTTGTTTCATGGCTTGCAGAAAATGAAAAGTCAGTATGAGGAAGAAGAAGTCAAGGCAAACAGACCTCATGGATCACAGAGAAAAGGGGCAAAAAAAAGAGTCATGAGTAATCTAATTGGTCAAAAAAGAGACTTTTTCAGTCTCTGATTTTTTAGGTAATACAGAATTTACACAGTGCAAGAGAAATGTTGTATTGACACAGAAAACATTAGCTATACAGATCGGCAAGGGAAGGACTTTCTTTTCAGCTTGTAAGTCATTATCCTTTAGAGCTTTCTCACACCTCAGTCTCTTTACCAAGACTAGCCAGAGCTCTTACTTCTATATGCAAGAATAGGACTTACATTTACAACAGTGATGAAAGCACAATAATAACATCAAACAGCGCCAACAAGCATCTTTTGCAGTCACTGACGACTGCGAACTGTGGGAGAACTGCAGGGTTATGTGTGGGAGACATCCAGTTTGAACATCACAGAATTCCTATCACACTACTAGCAGCCACAATCTTCAGGACCGCTTGAGACGTCACTCAGCACTACACTGACATGAACATGAAAAGTAAAAAAAAAAGTCCCTACTTCAGGCACATTAGCAAAACCCAAATCCCATGTTAGAGATTTACCACGCTTCTATGCCAAGTGTCAGGTACCTGTTTGAGCAGAGACATACAGATTTAATGTTGGCAAAGTAAGTAACAGAGATGTTGCATTTGCACCCAAGCACTACTGATAAATAACCCTTCTTGTCCAATGGATGGGATGGTTAGGTGCTAGGTCAACTTTCCCCTCCACCGCATGACTATCATATTAGCTACCTTTCCTCATCATACCTACTCACCATCTCCAGATGGTACCAAACTATCCACATGTTTTTAGACTATAACAGGGCTACTCACACATATCTGCCCTGCTTTCTTGTCCACCAGTCCCTGTGACTCCCTAGTACAGTACCTCTGAGAGGTCAGAGGTTCATCTCATTGCAAATGTTGCATCACATTGCAAAGGTTGCATCACATTTGCACTATTAACAGAGATACTACACTCCATGCATCAATTTCTTTTACCAGGTGCTGCCTGGATTCTTCCTACCCTGTCACAAAGGGACCACTTGCCCAAGCACTTCTATATGTAAAATAATAGGGAATGACAGTTTAGCATCAGGAAACTGCAGAGATTACATTCCCCAGTTTCCCATTTTCAGTTGTCAGAGTTACTGATAGCACCCGAACTCCAACTGGGGCAAAGCAAGCAGGCCGAGTAGTCAGGGTGCTCGCCTAGAGGCTGTTGCCTCACAGACTTCCTCTGTGACCTTGAACAAGTGTTTTAGCACTGTTTTAGCAAAAGATGATAGTTTTTCCCTATCAATTTTTGTCTTTTGCTACCTAGAAAAAAATCAGTCTCAATCAAGGTGCCCATATTCTCTGCATATGGAACAGAAGACAGAATGGAACTCAAAATATCCAGAATAATGAGTCAAATTATAATGGCCAACAAAGTACCAATGAACAAGGTGATAACACAAGTCCTCCTCTTTGTGGAGATTTTGAGTAATGTACCAAATGGCTTTAAATGCTTCCAAGGTATAGAAGAAGCTCAGCAGAGTTGTTGATCCTAAATTATTTTGTAGCTTTTGCTGTCCACACCTCTCTATCTCTCTCTTACTCCTGTAAAGCAAAGCAAATGGGCAAAAGGAGGATACTCAGGTACTTAGAAAACAGGTACCATAAAAATATTCAGAGTGGATTATACAACCATCACCTGTCACAGACACCTGTTTATATATTGCTGATGCCTGGAATGGAACCTACAGCCTTCTAAATTAAAATACAAAAATATCCACTGTTTATGACAAGAATCCATCAGACAGTTACACACCCATTTGTACAAACAGACTCCAAGGAGATCAATATTGTTATATAAACAAACCCTTTGTGCACTGAAGGGCACACCCATTCTTTTGCATCATACATCATGCATCATTTCCTTTCTGCTTTTCTTCCTCTTCTGTTGTATTGATGCTCCTTAACGGAGTGACAGTACCAGCAATTACCACATGCCAATGCAGATCCCACCTCCCCTTGCCCAGGTTCTAGCAAACACAACCTGCTCCCCTGAAACGTCATGTGCCCTAGCAGACTTACTCTGGTGGCCAGAGGTCCTCTGTGACTTCTCTTTTGTAAGGCTAGCCCAAAGCTTTTCCTTACCTGTTGAGCATGTTGGACTGGTAAATCCTTTTCTCCTGGGTGTTATAACAGCTGCTCTTGGGCTCAGGGATGAAGCTGTGTTCAGACAGCATATCAGAAGCAGCCGTGGTGATTATGGCTATTCCATCCCTCACTCTGGCAGGAAGACCATAGTCCCATTCATCATATGAGACAGAGATGAGCCCAGTGGGGAACTCGGATGGCACTGTGTCTGTATCCCCTGCCACCAGGCTGGGCACAATCCATGTGTAACCATAGCCTGTCAGACCCACAGAGTTGGCCACTTCAAAAATGTAGGTGGCCTCTTCCTTGGTACAGTAGAGGAGAATAACAGGACTTTGGAGCTTCTTGAGCTGGTTCTGGATTTTTGAATCCCCATCATCCAGGGACATGTCCAACAGGAGGACCTCCTCCAGTTCCCAACCCACAAAGCTGTGCTCAATGGTACTGCGGATCTTGTTCACAAAGTCCTGGTAACCAGGGAAGTAAGTAGTGACAATGGAAAAGATGTACCAGTCATATTCTTCCATGATATTGAGCATGACAGAGGCTTGCTGTTCTATTGAGGGACCAAACTGGAAGAACATGGATGATTCATCCTAGAATAGAAAGTCAGAGAGAGAAAGAGAAAACAAGAATAGGTCAGAGGAAATAAACAGCATTCCTAGCCAGCCCTATTGAGCATAGAGGAGGATGCATTCAGATTCTTGCACTTTATGTCTTGGGTAGAGTGTAAGGATTTTCAACAGTGAAACATTTGGAAAGGAAGCAAATGCTATTTTATGACCAACTGTCCTTACTTTATTTTTAAAGACAAGTTGCAAAGATTACGTACATGTCTCAAATGTTAATCATGATTCTAACAGACAGGGAACAAGTAGTACGCAAGACTAGGAAAAAAAAAAAGAGAACATATATAGAATATTCCATGGATGCAGAAATTAAGTAATTTAATTCAAGAATTATTCTTAATTTTGTATGTAGACCATACAAAATACCATACCATGGTTCAGAGCAGCATTAATTTTCATTTTAGTTTGGGACAGTCACACTAGTTTGAGTGTCCAGACTACAGTAAAACTAGAGGATGCAAAATAATTGGATACAGATAGCTCTCAGAACCTCAAATGCATGTTGCTCTCAAAGCAATCTTTGTGTACCACTGCTATAAAGATGCAGTTTTAATTTAATTTAAATTTATTTACATTTCCAAAATATTGTTTAAAATCCTCATATATTAAAACATAGTAAGAATGGAAAAAAAAAATCCTAAACTACCATGGGGTTTGTTTGTGCTATATTTTAGAGAAATGTTAGTTACATATTTCTCTTGGTATTTCTTTCATATCCTACCTAAACCAAGGTCATGTTTGCATGAATCAAGACTTGCACTATTTTATAACCTCAGAGACTTAAAAGGAAGTTTTGTATAGATCTTAGCTCCCTAGTGGCATTCTGAAAGCCATTTTCCTCCTGGGATTTCACATGATATCAGACTTTCAGTTTAAGACTGGTCCAGTGAAATCCAAATCTCAGCTTTTGCCTGATTCATTTTGTAAAGGCATGGAAAAAAACGGTTCCCAATATGCTGTCTTATAGATTGCTCTTCTGCCCTTTAAAAAACAATTGTGAAATTCTGTTGACTTCTGTGAAGCAGGACTAGACCGCAAATAAAAAAAAAGATTAGGAACGAGATAGTAACCCTGCCTCCTCTCAATAGGCCAGAAGAGACAAATCAGAGATCCTAAAGAAGGTAGTCATGGATTGTAGATTAGAAGAAACTCATTACATAAATGCTCCAAAACGTTGCCTCAGGACATCCAAATTTTAGAACCGTTCTCTACCAAATTCATGCTGCTACAGTCTGGCAGGTAAAACTGGTTTTTAGGAATGATGCCAGTTAATCAGGCATCCATCCCTTCTTTAGTCATATATTTGATTAACTATTGCCATTTTCTCTATTGGCAAAATATTTCAAAGCTCAGCAACTCCAGAAAGAAAACCCTGCTCCTGCAGTCAGCATTAAGGTGTTTGTTTCTCTTTCCTGAACTCCCTGTGGGTTAAGTCCTAAAGAAGAAGAGTTCTTGTTCCCAGATCCCTGTGCCTTGCCTGTAAGGTTTGATGTTTAAACACTAATTCATTTCCTCCACACAACTCACCACCCACTTGTGAAAGTACTCTTAGGAGTGCTCTTGGCATACTGGAAAAAAATCAATGTGTATGAAGAAAAAAAAAAAAAAAGGCAACAAATTGGAGACAAGTCAAAAAAATAGCAGTAACTGAGCCTCTCAATCTGTGGGAAACAGCTCATCATGGAATCACTGGAATTCATCCCCTTCTCCCAGCATTATGCTCTGGAAAAGACCCTACTTTTCCAAAAAAAAAGATACATTTTATCTTTGAAACTTATAGAGAAAAAAATCCAGAAAATCAGATACAAGAGAAACTATTGGGACAGCACTTGCCTGCATTTGAAGAGAATCTGCACAACAATCCCCAATATGCTGCACGGTTATTTGCCTTTGAAAGCCAGCTGTAGAACACTGAATGCCACAGCACGGAGACTCATCCTCAGTATAACACAAAAAAGACAGCAATACTAATAACTGGTATTTGTTATTATATTAAATTCAGCAAAAGTCTTTCTGTGTTTATGCACAAGAATCTCTGACTGCAGAATTTCTACATGGACTGTAGAAATTTCTACAGTTTCTAGCAGAGAGTCTAGAAAACTAGGGGCTGATCTGGCACCCAACATCTTGAAATATTGCCTGGAGGGCAAAAAAAAAAAAAAAAAAAAAAAAAAAAAAGTGTAATACTTGATATGGGTCTTTCCTCAGTAACAAACAGTAGACAAGAGATGGTAAATCTACTAGTATTTCCAAGCTGCATACGCACAAATGCATACACACATAAAGAATGTACTGAAAGCAGTAGCAAGGTGAGGGACATACTTGCCCTCCTTGTGATTGTAAACACAGTCAGATATTTCAGTTAAAGAGAACACTGACAGCTTGTTCCACACGAGTGCACAACCCAACTGTTGACAGGAATTCATCCCCAAAGACTCAAGCAGAAAATTCAGAGTTCCTCACTAATCGAAGTATATCAGAACACCAAAAATCAACACAGCAAATAGCTTTATTGCAGCCCAGTTAAACAATTCCTCTCCACAAGCGACATATGCACCCATCCTTAAATCAGACAGCACAGACCAGTTGTCTGTGCACATAATTGCTCTTGAGCAACTGCTTGCATTTTTATTACAGCAAAAGCAAGAAGTGGCAACTTTTATTCAAAATGAGAACATTAAGGAGGTTCACACCAATCCAGATTTTGGCTTGCCAGGTGTTTCTTGGCTGTAAATCACCCCAATACTCAGATTAGCCAAGTTGTTCTTCATTCCCTAACTGACTTAGCACACAGAGAAGAAAGGGAGGGGCAAGGAGGAAGGGTGGATAACAATATAGAAGAAAGTGTCCATCTCATAATAATTAAGGAGAATTGCTGATATTGTTGAACAGAAATCTCTGAGAGATTTCTTTTAGGGGACAGAGAAAACTAAGAAAAAAATCCTGAAAGCTACAATTTTCTTCATCTCCTTATTTTTGACCAAACTTGATGGAAAGTCAAGGAAAAAGAGATGAAGTTGAAATGACAGAAGTCCACAGGTTATCAGGCAGAACTTGGATCTGATGTCACTGTGGTATTACAGTAAAATTTTTGGACTGGACAGTAGAACTATTTTTTTACTATTTTTATACACATATACCCTACAGAATCATTAGTGTTTTATTATAGTCTAAACCCCAAAGGAGTATTTTGCCCCTCCAGACACTAGAGTTGGTTTTCTCCCAGAAGATTGTAAGAAATCCCTTCCTCCATCCCTTCCTCCCCTTTCTCACCTTGGAATAAACAAAACATAGTTCAAAATTATCATTAGGAGAGAGATTTTGGCTTGGGATGGAAATAGGGTGAATTATATTCCATACTCTTACATTACATAACATCCAGTTGAATTGCACATCACTCAGTCCTCTGACTACATGAAAGAGCTTGTCTTTCTCCTGCACCCCTTTAATTTGTGAATCAAGGCTTCCCACAGCTAACTGCTGCAAGACACAGCAAGGGGTAGCAGAAGTGTCCCTCACCCCACCTGTAAGAGCAGAGGCTCCATTAGAAGATCCCAGTACCTCCAAAGATTCTACTACACCCCCACAAGTCACCCTGCAAGGTCAAAGATTTGTAGTTTGCAGAGCTGAGCTGGAGGTGGAGCCGATCAATTGACATAGCACCACTCCCCAGCTGACAGATGGCTTCCCACAGAAAATCTGCTCTGAACTTACTGATGCTGGGACAAGTACTGCCACCCCCTCCAGCATGTTTAACCTCTCAGATAAGGAAGCTAGATTGAACATGCTAAAGGTGAAGAGGCAGTCGCCATGAAGACTTCTGTTGGAGACCAGAGGCTGACAAGTTCCTAGATGGATGCACAAGGGTTTTACAGAGGTAGCACAAGAATTATACCCTTACCAAGCATACATGCCATCCCTTCTAAGTTTCCCAATGCCTTATTTTTCTCAAGAGGAGACCCAGGCAGGCATAGCAGAAATGCCAGTGGCCAGAAGGCCACTCCACACTGCCTGGAGTAGTGGTGCTAGGGAAGTCAACCCATGATTCTCTAAGAGAATTCTCCTGCAGCTGTGCCAGCTGGAGCTGATCACTGACATCAAGCAAACCATTTACCTCAGATGTGGCAGAAGAAGTCCTTGGGGTGCTTTTCTCACAAGTTGCTTCCTAACAGCCTCTCTGGATTCCCCAGACAGGCAAAAAAAAAAAAGCAATTAATGACTTAGAGATAACATCTTGCTCTCAAGTGCAAAACTACTTCTTGGCTTGGGGTAGACTTTACAATGCCCCTAAAGCAGAGGAATGCAGGATTCTGGAAAATGGTTATCGTGGATCCTTCATCTTGAGGAACCACACAGCCTTCCACTAAGCCATATTATAACTTCTGGAACTTTGGAATTTAGGAGATCTGCAGTTTTTTTCCTAAGTTTACTCTCTACAACCTGTTGAAATATAATCCGATTCCCTGTGTCACTCTTTGGTGGCTGGGCCCTAAACAGATATTTGCAACCCATTGCATGCCATTTTAGTTCTTAGAGAATTCATTCCACCTCTTCAGTTCAAAGCTCAATCTCCCAAAATAGCCAAACGTGACAGTTTATGTGCAAGGAATTTGACTGAGAAGCAAGTCAAGAGCATGCTTGCTTCACAGATAGAAATCAACCCATGTTTTTGCAAAATGCCCTCTCTGCACAGGTGCAGGCATCAGCCCATAGAAAGACAGTTTGTGTTGCTCCTGTTCTAGAAGTAGATCCTTTTCAATTGACTTTTTGGAATATCAGTATTTCTAACCATATCTACTGCTTCACTAAAGTTTCTGTGAAGCCACGGTATATAACAATTGGGGTCTATCCTTCAGTTACTTTCCAGTGCCCCAGTTTGTAAAGGGGCTAATCCTAATGACTTAGGCTGCTATCCTTTTCAAAAACCCGACCTAATTTTCCTAATTAAAAGAAAGCTGCCTGTGTCTTTAGTATAGTCTTGATTTGAAAAGTCCCTCTGTGATTTACAGGAAAATCATATAGGGTTGCTTAGACTTTAGCCCTGCCTGTCACAGATTTTGTGGGGACAAAAAGAAGTTTTTTGTCCCCACAAAGCAACCAAATAACTTCTGTGTAAACACAGACTTTAATTTCCCTACCTCTATAATTCTTTTCTTTAAACTGAGACACCACTGTGTACCTATTTGTCAGTCCTGGTGGGATACCTGATTCACTGAGAGTTTTATTGTTCATGATGGAAAATGCCGCAACAGTTCAAGGTCTTATAATTAAGTTTTATATATTTCTGAGTCCCGTATATTATAACAGATATGACAGGAAATAAGGATCTTTGTTGCTGAAGTGTTCATTTACTTCTGTTTATTCTCACCATAAATGCATCACTGCCTCAGGCTAGCCTGGAGTCAGAATCTTCTGCCTGTTTGTTTTTGCTCCCCATATTTAATTTTTTTATTTAATTTTCAAAGACTCAATACAATAAAACTCTGTTTCTAATATTACGTGCTGCATCATTCGGTGCAAGTTCTATATTTGAGTGCGTTCAGTGACACTATAGCCCTAGCACTACATCTCTGTGGTGGGACTGAGGTCTGAAAAAGTCTATCTTCATTCCTCTCATGCATGTGCACTACCATTTCCAGAAATACACATATGCACAGCAAAGCTTACTCAAAGAAATGTTGAAGCACCTCAGCCTGTTTCCTTTCTTAATGACATCATTCCTAGTTTATACTATTTAGTAAGGATTTAAAAACTTCTATATCTTACTGGAATAAATTCCCTGGATTATGAATAATTTCAGTTTGTACGACAGATAGAGATGACCTCCTGAAATCCTTTTCCAGTTATCTGGTTCTATGATGAGGGAATCCTTAGTGGTGTAAATCCTCACAGCCAACCTGGGAACACAGTAAGAAGTTCTGATTTGTTAGATGCATAAACTTGGTTTACATAACCATTATCATTTAAAATTTCCCTCTCTTGTTCTCATAATAATTTCTGAACATACTGGCCTTATTTGACAGAGGGAAACATATGAGATGAAACTTACAGGGAAGTGATTATGAAAATTGGTGGGTGAGTGAAAGGTAGAGACCCAGTTCAGTGTTTCCATGGAAGAAAAGACAGGCAGGATCCCAGAGTGAGATATTAGCTACTGGCTGGCCACTGAGCACAAATATGGCACAAGAGAAGCCAGTGCACTGAGGAGAGTAATAGGAGACAAGAAGACAAGGAGGGATAATTACATCTGGGGAAAGACTGTTCAAGGACATAACACACAAAACAAGAGGAAGCCAGGCCTCACTGTTTCCATAGTTCACAAAACAATTTTGATTTTTGTCATACCAAAACCAGAGTTCAGAATAACAAAGTATCAGGAGGCTCTGATAGGTTGAATACTATTTAGAACCAGTTATAGTGTGATAAATCTGTGGGGGGCTGTTGAGAACCCTCTCTTACAGGGCAGCATGTTGTCCTTCTGGTCCCAGCTAGGCTGGGCATTAAAGTGGCCAAGAAAGAAAGTGTGCAGCCAGAATGTCTGTTCTAGATCTTCTCTGAATGCAACCATTTTTGGTGGCTACTGAAAGTAATCAAGGTAAGGGCATGTAGCTCTGGTTATCCTAGGCTTAAAGGTACTAAGATTCATATATATAATCACAGTAACTGTATGCATAAATACCATAGTGAACCCAGATCCCAGTTACACCTTGTGCATTAATCTGTCTTTAGCAGTGGAAACTGATCTATCACAGGGCCGTAGCTCTGGGGTAATTGAGCAAGTGCTCTAACACCAAGGAGTTCCTGAAAGCTGCAATAAAAGGTCCCTGATTAAAGATGACTCAAGGGCTGAAAATAGTTAAGTGTTTTCTACTTTCAGGACTGCAGAAATCATTCATTCTAAACATTTTGCAACAGGAAAAAATAAAAATAAAAATAAAAACATAAAAAAAAAAACACAAAACACCCTAGATTCTGCAATCTTGATGTTGGGAATGTTTTACTATCTATCACGTGCAGTTAATAAAACTGGCCAAAGAGCCAAACACACAGGGACCATTGCTCAGTATATACAATTCAGAGAAGATACCTAAGATTATTTGGCCATGGAGACGGTGCACATGTGTGTATTTTATACTTAGTTAAAGCTGGCTTGTATGTGATGATCCCACATCAGCTTCTGAGAACATCACATACAGATGCCATCAGTTTTCCAGAAAGGGGAAATGGCAGTTAGCAAGCTGCCAAGATAAACAGTTTTAACACCAGGCCTTTTGCATTTCCATTTTCACCTCCATATGTGTGTGCTTTGTTGTTTGATGAGATTATGTGGATGGATGAAACCACTGGTCACTCTGGGTAGACTCCCCACATAAACTGCTGTGTTATACCCTAGTCTATACAGTCCAATCCTAACTTCCCACTGCCCAGCTCAGGCAGGCCAACTAGTTAACTTTGTATCCCGGCATGGTCGGCCCATAAAAGTAAGGGGAAAGTCAGAGTACCCCATTACTCATCTACCGAATTACATCACAGTGTTTGCCCAGGGATTCTTTTCTGGCTTTTCTGCCCTCCAGACTAAGGACTCAATTTTGACCATAAACTGAATGGTATGTCATCAGTAAAGCCAATCAATAAGAGCCATAAAATAATCCAGCACGCTTAAAAAAGTCTAGTCACAGTATTTGGCAAGAGGCCATTGAATAAATCCTGCAAATCAACTATCTCGTATGAAATACTTCTTTTTATCATTTCTAAATTAACTGCTCTTCCATTTCATCAAGTATTCCTTTGGTCTCTTATTATGAGCAAACCTTATTACAAGCTGAGCCTCCAAAGGTTCAGAGAAACCATTTAGATAAGTCCTTCAGCATTCAATGTTTGGCATTGCATCACATGCCATCTGAGTCTCTCAGAAGATGGAGATCTCCTCTCACTCTTGCCCAGCTGTGGGTAGGCAAGAGTATGTTGTCACTTTTTCTGTGGCAAAATGATAATATCCACTTTCTCTCACACTCTGCATTGCTTATTTAAGTAGTAACCCTCTGTGGGCAGAAAAATTTGTTTCTCTGGATCTGTGCAATACCTGACACATGGGGCCTGAAGTCCAGATAACACCAAGGTCTCTTCATGCTTTGCAGACAACACAAAGTTGGCTGTGCCCATGCTTCAAGCTGGGCAAACCACAGCCAGCTCAAACACTGAAACAAGGTAGTCCATTTAAGGTAATGCTGTGCCAGAACTTAACACTTTCACGGAGGCTGGCCTTCTTCTGATGTAGCTTGCATACCATTTGGAACAGAGCTGCCCTGCATCAGGCAGATCAGAGTGCAGTATGAGCAAGAATCGGAAGGCAAAGCCTGCATAGAAGTGCCTTCCACTTCGCTGTAAGGTAAGGAGCCGTAAAAGGCCTCTGTGTCATTCAGTTTTCCCAGTATCAAATATAAAATGTTCTTAGTTCAAAAAAAGAAAACCCTCTAAGACAGGAGAGATTTGAGCAACGGGACAAAAACAAGGCATTAGATCTGACTAATAGTCTTGCCGTGCTAGATTATATAGACTGCATGTTTCCCACTGCCACATATCTGGCTGCCTCATCTCTAACAGGGTCATAGTGTTTTTTTTTTTTTTTTTTTTTTTAAAAAAAGGCTATAGCTCCCATTTTGGTTCCAGATCAGAACCTGTGTTTCCCTGGCAACCATGCGCACGTAATAGTGCTGTGGCCATAAGCTCCTTAGAGCCAGTGTTGGCAGCCACAGAGAATGGCTCTGCATTGCTCCCTGCAGTACTGCATGTGGTACGACATGTCCCACTGGTGTCCCAAATGAGGGACGCTGGGGCTACCCTGTAGTATCCTGAACACAGAGAGGACTGGCAGGGAGCAGCAAGCCCATCCCTCTGACAGATTGTTGGGACTGTAGAGATGCTGCGAAAAAAGAAGGGATCTAGTGAGCCACCTACCCAGTTCTCTTGTGCCAGGCAACTAAGGGGATTCAGTCAAGCCACACAGGGCTGTGAGGGCTGCCTTGGGGAACTCGCCTAAAGGTAGCCACATAGCACAGTGGCTGGACTTCCATGGCCTTTGTGACAAGCCAATTAGTCATTTTTGAGGCTCCTTGGAGAGAAAGATTCCCTAAATCTGGATAAAATTGTTCTCTTTTCCTCTCGGTCCCCTCAAATCTAAAAGAACAGGAACAACAGGGAACAGCTGAGATCCCTCTCAAAAGGGATGGAGGTCATCCTCCATATCCCCGCACTGGGCACAGGCTGAAGGGTTTGGGTCCAAGTCTTCTAGAGTATATGTAGACTGCAAAGCACTGTATTCACACACAAAGCAAAGCAAAGCAAAGACATTGTCTCTTTCTTGTGCAAATCAAGATTTCCTCTCATCCGTCTGCCTATCCTTGTTTTCTCCTAACGTGTAAGAAGAATGGAACTGTTTTTGTTTTCCTGCATTAGTTCACCATTCTTACCTGGGGATTCATCCCTACAAATACAGCAAGGTTTACTCTATTAGCCCAGGTCACTGGCTTCCTGCCTTGAGGCTGTCACAAAATTCAGAAAGAACTAAAGCTGGCTTCTCAGACCATCTTTTCTCCTCCTGAACCTGGGAGGAAAAATTCAGTCATCTTCACACTCACAGCTTTCTGAGACCATGAGGATCTACACTATCCTTTCTGCAAGCTCCAAATTAGATCCTATTGTTTTGAAAAGAAGATGCTGCTTGCTCAGAGTATATCTCTCCCCTGCCCCGAACTCTCCCAAATTCACCCCAGTCACTGCATTCTGTGTTTTACAGCATTTTGTAGGACAGGAGCATTGTGTAGGATTGGAGAGGTCTCCAGCTAGATCTGATCCAGACAAGACCAGTTATCATGGTGAATTTTAAGAGAACTTTTACCATCTTTATGTTACCAGAGCAGTTTAAAAGAGGGCAACACAAAATGAAGACTGGTTCGCTTTTGTTAGGACAAGTTGCTGGCAAACAACTGCCTTATTGCATGTAAGACATACGTGTGCACCAAGCAACAGAAGGCAAAGAAATCTTGAACTGTCCCTAAGGGATCCATGCATTAACACTGTATGGACACTTTAGCTCAGGTCCAATATGCTTGTCATTTCTGAAGAACTAGTAGTTCAGGCCTGCACCACCACAGTGATACTCATCTGGCTTCAGAGCTAGTTTGGGAGACTCTGCACCTAAGGAAAACAAGAGGTTGGTTCCTGAACCATCTGTCTTCGACTCAATTCAATGCCTTTTTGGAAAAAGTGACTGTATACCTGTGTTAGAATTAATCCTTCGCTGGGACAAGCATTAATCATTTCAATATACAGCCACATTTGTTATGCATAGAGGCCTGATCCCCCCCATAACTGACTGTGGACAGTGCTAGTTACCTCTCACGTTCTAGAAGGGATGAAAACAAAGCAATGCTCACTTTTTCCCTATCCAAATCTCCTTCCTAATTAACTAGTAAACAGTACCTCTGTCAGAAAGCTGTTGCCATGCCTGTCTTGCTCATCTAATAGATTCACAAATGACTATTGATTCTACTCCTCCCCACTGTGGATTCTTTGAGACCCCTAGAACACATGGAGTTTTTTATGCAGATATTACAAAGGAAAGAAGCTATCCTCAGATATTTTTCTAGAACTCCTATTTATTAAGTCTTAGAAACCCAACAGAGGCTTTCTCACCACCCTACAGACAATAGTCATAAATATATGAAGTCCCCTGCTTGTACCCATGACCATCCACACATCTGGAGGATATTCTGCCAAATTCACACCTGCAGAATTACTGCTTCTGTTATTTTGTATGTTGCAGTGCAGAGGATAATGTATGGAAGAATATCGAGGAGATAGGTCATGGGGACTGGCCAGACTGCTCTGGGGCACACTGCTCTAACTTCAGTCTACTCCATGCTTGACATATGGCCATGTTATGTACATGGACTTCAATTGTTGTCATACATTGTACCATATGATGCTTACATGCTATTTACCTGCTATTAGCACCAATCAAATTGTAACACAGGGTGATCACACACTTGGTAGATGTATAAGAATATAGGTTCCCCTTCCCACCCCTGGACTGGTGCTCAGCAGTGCCTGGGTCTCCCCATTGTTCTCTTCCTCCCACCGGGAAACTGGGGGAGTCCCCATGCAAAAGAAGAGGTTATAAAAGCCTTAATTTGACCACTGGGTGCCTTCTGTTTTTGTGCCTGCTCCTGTTAGATGCCTGAAAGACTGCGTCATCACTCCCCAGTAATGCTTCTTAGTTATTTTTCCTTGACCTGAAGATTAACATACTCCCGTACCTCTTAATGCTATGAGAGAGAGGCAGAAATAGTGGCAAACCTGCTACTCTAGGAAAAGCCATTTCTGAGATGGAGTTTCTTATGGGTATGAGCCTAGACCATAGAAGACTTGCAGAGAGAGCAGCAAGAGACTTTGCCTCTGCTGACCGTTCACAATAATGGCAATGAAAGCATCTCTGAGAATAAAACCCAGGGTGAGATGTGTTAGGTATAGAAATAGCTCTTTGGCTGACTCAGAGAAAGCCAGGGCATCTTGTTTCCCTGCATTGCCTGTTTTCTGTCCTCTTTCTTACCCACACACTCTGGCACGGCGGGGGAGTGGGAAGTAGATGGAAGCATCAGCAGGAGCTATAGCAAGCTGGGGAGAAACGAGCTATTCGGTTAAAATGTTGCCCAGTCAGGGCCCTTGACAAAAGAAAATCAAATAAGGATATGAAAGGGGAAAGGAAAGGCACTGTCCAGCACTGCACCTCCTGCAAGATAAGAGCTGTTGGTCATGATGCTTAGTCTTTTCCTTCCTCTTTGTCTCACTCTGTCTCATTATTTCCTCTCTTTACATACATAGTTGCCTACAGGTTCCTTAGAGTGTGCATATATATATACACAGACACATGCACATAGGTACCTCAACATGCAGAATGGTGCAAGATAGGCAAATTCCCTTGTCTCCAGCTTGCTGGCTGCACTCCAAACTAAACTGGCAGTGTCTGAAATGGATTAGCATCTGAAAATTATTTCTGTGAAATGAGGTGATGGTGCAGTCCAGTCCTACTTGAGATTAGTGTCTACATCACTGCACATGCATTCAGAGCTAATTACGCCTCTGGTTAGCACTCTCAGAAAGAAGCCAAGGATTATACTGGCTGCTTCACTACAGAGCACTGGACAAATATCAGGGGAAGGGAGCTAGTATACCTTCAAAGTAGAGTGGGAAGGGAATGGAGAGATGCTTTTACTATGCTTTCTTCTTCCTGACAAAGTCAAGTCCTCCTCTTTCATGGAGGTAAGCAGTCATCTAATTATCATACACCAAAAGAATTTGTTTAAAAACCAAAACAAACACTTCCTTATACAAGTCAGAAAAGGCAATATTAATGGGAAGCGAATAGCCACGAGAAAAGCTTATTTCAGAGTTCAGCTAAGTAATTTGGGAAGCTGAAAGTCATTACTCTGGTTATCTAGCTACAGGATAGATGGGCTTATCCCCATACATGGAACGAAGATGTGTCTTTTCTCCTTTTTGTGAAAAAATTGACGAATATCTGCCTCTTGAGAGGTAAGCATCTGAAAACCCTTTCCTTCAAATCTGGTGGCTAGCACAAGGAACTCAACTCTTTTGTTATCTCAGCGGATGCAGGACATATATATCTCTTTGCACTATGCATCCCTCCACTTGCACTGCATAGAAGCCTTCAGCAATAGCAGGCTTCACTGAGCAGAGATCCTTCTCTGCTCAGTGAAGAAACAGAGAAAGGGGAGAAGAAACAGTTTAAGAACATGCACAATCATGCACAATCATGGCATCAGTGGTCTCTAAGTAATACAGCCTTGCACAGCGAGCAGGCTTGGTGAATGAACCACATTGAGTGGGAAATATCATCCCAATGCTCCACAGCTCATTTGATGTCCAGCTGCTCATAATGTTATGCAGTAATTTCTGTTTTTCTCCTCTCACTCATCAGACCAGTCCCATTTACTTCAAAGTCACCCCCCTTTTAATTTCAGCCAAGAGTATGGTCAGGCTCTCCATGCCTTCAGCAGTAGGCTATGAACACAATCTTTCTGTTCATTAGTGGAAAAACACGACCATCGCAGATATGCCTCACGGACCTTCATGTTTGCCATCAAATCTCTCTTTATTATGCATCTCTAGGATATCTATGGAAGGAAACATATGCAATATTTTTAAATATTTGTGTATTTTAAAATGTTAAAACATTGCAAATTCACAAATAGCTGAGGTATAATAAATAGCCTTTATTACAGGAAGCTTTATTAGAGTAATGAGTTACACTTCAGTATCCAACTTCACTTCAGTTGTCTGCTGTGTGGAATGCTGTACAGCCTATTACATAGCTCCCTGCTTCACTGCTATACAAAAAGCAAACTGTTGGGTCCTCCAAAGATTTTCATTTCGTTCCATAAATATGTCAGTTTCAGCAGAGATTTATCATACAAGTCCTCCTGGTCTTCCACCCAACCGTTCTCAGGGCTCCTCTAAACAGACCATTTTACTTCCTTATACAAAGTCAATTCTTTGTCTTGGACTTCAACAGAAACAGCCCTCAATCCTCTAGGCACAACAAAAGCAACATTTTAACAGTGCACAGCAATGCCGCCCAACAGTTCACAATATAAAGTAAAGATGAACAATACTTAGAATGGAAGCAGCAGGATAGATTTAATCAGTACATAGTCACTCATACTGGGAAGTGGGCAGTAGAAACAGTCTTGTCTCATCCCTGATGAGTCTTGGTAGGGTATCTTTACTGGCCATAAGTGTGCAACACTTTCTTTTCCACTACTCACACCAAACCACCTCCAAGTTTAACAGAATCTTGCAGTTTTTATAGACTCAGAAAGGAGATTATTACCTGTTGAAGTGCCAAGAGCTTTTGTTACTGCCTCTACATTTTTCCTGAAGTGCTCCCCTCCAGGTGTTGAATGGGCTAGGTAATACCACCTAGAAAGATTTTCCTGGAAAGATTTTCCTTCAGCAAATTTTTCTTCATAGCAGACATACTCACCACAGAGGGAGTATACAAGATGTAATCTCTTTGCTCATCCAGTTCTGCATAAGCGTCCCAACAACAGCCTGCTCACGTTCCAGACCTCTTGAAGACATGCCTACATTGCATAATGCCACAGCCCGATGTCACTGGTGCCAGAGATAACCTTAGACAACCTAGTAAGCCTACGAGGCACAGCAATGCTTTGCAAAAGTATTGTCTTAAATCCCTGAAGCCAAAGAGTGACTTTAGTGTAGTACAGCGCTCTCTCTGAGCTAATTTTGTGATTACATGGTTGTACTACACCTAGATCTGGCTTTTAGCCTGCTGAGTGCTACGTAAAGATCTGCACAGTATCCCATAAAGCAGTGTGGATGTGTGCTAGGATCCTAGCTGCCAACTCCATCAGTTGGCCCTCTGACTTCTCACAGTCTAGGAGGAAGAACCTTATACATACAGCACTTCTACCTCTAAGACAGCCTACACAGCCAGTATATCCTCCCAGTTCCCATCAGGGACCTGCTTTTACCAGGACTCACTCCTTTTTCTCCAGCAGCTGACCTCTGGGCACTTCCAAACCGTGGCTGCTGTTGTGACAGCAGAAACCTCCTTAGTGGCAGGAGCTTCCTGTGGTCAGCAGAGCATCTTAACCCCTTTCTCTGGCCCAGCTGGGATCCTTCTCCCAGCACGATGCTGCCAGGTGCTTCCTCATGGCTCCCCTCCAACCCTGCTGAGTATCTGTCAGCACTGACCCAAGCCAGGAACGGGGCAAGGTGGGAAGGGCAGAATACGAGGCAAAGCGGGCAGCATACTGCGCGTTAACGTTAAAGTGCTTCCTGATTAGGAATCCAGCTTTGTTACCATGGCAACGGCCAGAGCAGCGGAAACGACAGTCCCTTCCAGTGCAGCTGCGGAGGGCTCGCTGCGCATCGCTAAATCCTGTAACTGCTATCAGCCATTGTCAAGACATGCCAGCAGTGACCCATTATGTGCTTCACAACTAATTCGGCTCATGTGCTTTCCGAAACCCGGGAGATTAGGGCACACAGATCTCCCGTTTGTGATGTGCCATCCAGCAGTACGCAAATAAAGATGTATCGACTAATAACAATAACCAAATAACAACACCGATCACAGTAAAACTGTAAACCCCTTAGAACAACATTACAAAGGAACATATTATCTCTCCTGGAAGGTAATAATAATTGAGACAGAGCTTGGGAATTAAATATATATATATATATATATTCAAATTATAAAGAGTACATGCAGCTATATAGCACACAACCAATCATCTGGTACTTCACTCAAACCCAGGATGAAATATCAAATATGACTTGCAACCAAAGCCATTTCCATGTTTTAGGACAGGTTCTTCCACATAAACCATCTTTCCACAGGTCCATGTTAATATTCCTTCCCAATAAAGCATAAGACTTACACTTAGCTTTGCCACTTGGTCCAAGCAATAGGGAGGTGAAACACAAGAGAAAGCAGATGTGTCAAGTCTGGGAGCTCACACCCCCCTCAGCATCTCTCAAAGTAGCAGTGAGAACTGTATTAAGCACTGGCAGATTTTTTTTTTTATGCCTCCTGCAGCCAGAGAACCTACTTGCTGACTTAAAGTTAAGTCACAAGCAAGACTGAAGTGCTTCCAATTTCTTTGTCATTTCTACTACATGTCTTACAAGTTGCCTACTGAGGAACAATTGGGGAAATTAATCCAAATTAACTAATTTGTGAATTTACCATGTATTCATTAAATCACATTAGCCTTGAATGGACATAGTTCTTCCAAATTAAAGCAACTGTTAGAAGAAAATTGAACTAAACTGGATTAAGGTCCTCTTAATTCTGAAGAACAGAGTGCCTACGTGGGGCTTGATATAATTAAGGAACACAACACTTAAAGGGGTGTCCCAGCCTTGCTCTCCCAGACAGCCTCTCCATATTATTCTTTTCAGGTATCTATAATATTCTCACTTAAGAGAAGTTTGGTTTCTTGCTTTCCCTACTCTTTTTGGAAGGTGGGGCAGAACCTCACAGTGTTGATGGCTTTCTGCTGAAGTTAATTCCTAAAGTTAATGTGAAATGGCTCTGCTACTATCAGAGTGTTTTTTCCCACTCATTCATATGGAGGACATGCTTTTATATTCTCTCAGTCTGTGTTTTGCCAGGTGTGTTTTGCCAGCCACATTCTCTTGGTCTCTTCTTGCAAAATAAGTTCTACCTTCTCTGGCCAGGCAGATATGTTTCTGTTCTACTGGCCCTACCCGGTTCGTTTTTCTGCTAATTGAAGTAACTGGAATTGTATGCTGAATTCCAGAAGAAATCACAATAGCGCTTTTTGCAATGTTTCTGATACTGCCCTGCTTTGGCAAGGAATATCCTGCCTGGCACCTAGGAACATAACTGCCTTTTATACTGATGTCTCATATCGATGGTTCAGTCATCACATCAAGAAATAATACGTCCACTCTTATCTTCATTAGCTCTAAGCTGAAAATCCCATAGCTTTCAGGATCAGTGGCGATACCAAAGAATCTGCCCAGATGAGCCAGCAGAATGTGCAAAGTCACCCAAAGCGGGCAGAAGAACAACAGATATGTTAGTGCTGCGTGCTTCAAAAGATCTCCAATGTTCAAGTCATTTAGATGTAGTGTGGGTTCTATCACATGGTTTCAAACTAGGAACTGTAGACTTTTCCATCTGCACGTCCCTGGACTTCATTCTAGTGCATTTCACTCTGTTTCTTTTCCTGTACTCCTGAATACCAGTTCTTCCTGCACATTTTCAAGTCCTCTCTACATTGATGACTGTATTCCAAACTCATCATTCAGCAGAAGTGTCCCCATCAATGTAATCCTTCACGCTCTTACATGATAGACCATTCAGACATTTGGAAACTACTAAAATATTGTGGTTTAGAAAATTTCAGATCAACCACACTACTCTATCTCATTTCAATGTGGGCAGTACGAGAGGTTAGAAATGGATTACTAATGGAAAGAAGACAATCAAATTTCAATTCAGTCAAACAGTACCCATTCCATGGCATGAGCATATTTAAAGTGTCATGTGAATATAGTTTGTTTTATGTTTTAAAAAAAATAGTAAAAGGTCTTAATACAGTACATATCCAAGCTGCTAACTGTATTAACTGTATTACTACAGGAAACCAGGGTATTAAGTAGCAAAAAGATGCAAAGAGGTAAATTATTAGGTTCTGATTCAACACACCATTACTGCCATTCAAGATACCATTTACCCAGGACCAAGTTACTTTGGTGTAAAATTAGATTTTTGTCCTGGTAATTTAGGCCTTTTAAAATTATTCATTCACATTTTTATGCAAAATATCTTATACCTGACTTGTCTGTGTTTGTGTGCTATTAATACTCCTGTATATAAGTTTTACCTGCATATTCTTTTATGGAATTGTGCAAGATCTTGCAGAGCATACACCTTCCATGTTTAAATGCAAGTAGTCAAGCCAGGAGTGCTTGTGTGCTCATTCAACAAAGGAATAGAAACAATACCAAATAGATCTCTCTGACCAGCCATAATTAAGTAATGCTGCCTGTATCAATCCATAGAGCAAATATTTTCCAAGAAGTTCATTGAATAAATTCAAATAAATTTGAGGAAATTATGATCTGCACAATTGATATTCCATGAGCAGAAAAAGCAGCTAAATTTGCTGAATAAATTATGTGTTGTGAATTACTCCCCCAGCTCTAACAATTACTACGGCTGCATTATTAAACTAGATGGATAATTTAGCATCAATAGTACTATTTTTTGCTTGGGTTCTAAAACAATAATATTAGTATTTTTATATAGTTCTGTTCAAAATAAATTAAATGTCAGTGTTCCCTTTTTACAGAGGAGGAAACTAAAAGAAAAGTTTTCTAATGAAACAGCCTTCCTGGTGACAGTATGTACCAACTTTGCTGGTACAAACCACCTTGGAAGACTAGAGAAAATAAAGCCCACATCCCCAAGCCAACAGCTAGATCCTCCCTAGAACAAGACACCACAAAAATAAAAAAGCTAGGAATGGGCTCCTCATGCACATCCTATCCATCTGAGGATGGTTACATTTGGGGTATGGAAAGAACTGGGTTCCTGGAAGCCTAAAGCAACAGGCAGTAGTTATTGTTGAAAGTGTCTCACCACATTTGATGGGCCAGTGGGCAGATTTGCTCTTTTAGAACAGATCCTTTGGGAAAATCCATTATTAATTATGATCTCCTCTATAGTGCTGCTGAACTATGAATGCTCAACAAACCATCTTCCACTGTGAGGGGTAAATTAATTATTTGGGACTCTAGAAATGAAATTGAAATGAGCCCATTACCATAAAATAATTTAGAAAGCAAATTTCAGGACCTTTGTCTAGCTCCTTATTACCAGTCATTCCCATCTCCCCAAAATACCTCCATTAGCGCTAGAAGCACAGCTGCTAACCCGCTGCAGAGAGGCAAAGGATGAGGTCTGTGCACCCTGCCTCCCAATGGGAGATCTACTGCAGCAGGGGCAAGAGCCTGGTCCAAATCAGGGGGAAACAGGAGGGCAGCTGTGGGACTGTCTTTATTCATGTTGGACCTGGGAGGAAGATTAAGAAAATAACTTCATACTGCAGAGATTATCAATTCAGCATCTTTCAGCAGCCTCAGAGATATTCTGGTTAAAACAAACAGGGCAATTTCCTGATAACTTCAAGGCAGAGAATACTAAGAAAAAATAAATCCTGAGCCCTCCAGGTCCTCACGTAGAGTCATGGGGCTAGTGCTTGTCCATTACTCCCTTCCCCAGGTGCTGCACTGCTGCCACATGCGAGATTAACAAGGAGGTTATATTTAAACTTCCAAGAGGAGCTGCTGTGCGATTATGGGTCTATTTAAAATCCTCCGGGCAGCTGCAGTACATAATAACAAGTCAGCGGGAGGGAGAGAGAGAGGGAGAGAGAGGAAGGAGAAGGAAAGGAGGGGGGTCAGAAAAAAATGATTGATGAAAGATGGCAGGAGGTGCCGTCAAGTTAAAGATGCCCCCCACAGAGAGTGAAAGAGAGTGGGGAGGGGATGTGCAAGAGAGGTGCCAGCACAGGAGGAGCATGCTGATGGGGGGGATTTGAGAGCCCGGCATGGAAAGCTGCCAAACCTGAAACCTCACTGCCTCTGGCAAGGACGTCATTCCCTTAAACCCACTCCACTGGCTCCAGAGGGCTCAGTCACACGCCACTGGGTGCCTGTCCAGGCTTTCTCGGATCACAGGCGTTCGAATGAGTAAATAGCTATTATTAGACCTTCCACTCCAGCCTGCCCACGCACACACCTAGCTCTTAGGCCAGCACAAAATCAGCCCCAGAAAACATCCCCTTTCAGGGCTTTACCCTGTCCAGAGCCTCTCTGTATCTCTCAGGAAACTGTTTCACTGCCTAAATAGTGAGTAAAGAAGCAATGTTTCCTCAAGAGAAAGATGCAGGGATCCTGCTTTTCCTGCCTCAGCAGAAAGTGTGAGTGCATCTCCAGGGTTTTCTCCCCATTCTCTCCTCAGCTGCCTCCATCATACTCCCTCTATCCTGCCAGCTAAGAGGTAGGTATGTGCCAAGGCTCAAGGCTCACTGGGTGCTCACAGACAAATGTCCTTGGCTTGTAAAGGCATCACATCCCAGTGACACGGTGCCTGGCCATTGCCTCAGGCATCAGTGTCCCATGAGAGGCCTTTGGGCAGTTGGCCATGCAGATGGACAGGCCCATGGCTCAACAATGCAGGAGGTAAGGCGGGTGGCATCTGCTCTCAGGCAGGCTGGGTAGTCACTCGGCATCACTGAAGGATGAAGGTTATTGTTTTTTTAATTGCAGGAGTGAGACTTTTGCCATGGGCACATGCCAAATAAATCCCATCCCGTAGGCTCCCAAGTTTCCCTTTGGTAGCATCATAGCCTCTTGTCTGCCTGCCCTCTCCTAAACTGTCAAATTTCCATGTCCTTTCAAAGACTTGCTGCAATCCAGCCGAGTTGACTGCATTTCAGTGCTGACTAGAGCCTTTCCGATGCAAGCTATAAAACACTTTGGGAGCTTTCCAAAGGAAAGATGCTCAAGAAACATCAGTCATAGCCATCTACACACCTTCTCTGATACTGTCCTTTGTGACCCTTTCCTACCTCTTTCCTCCTCCCTCCTCCCACCCCTGCACAATGATTTTCAGTTCTACAAAGCAGTTCAACGAGGCAGGGAGAGAGTGTCTCTCCAAAATAAGATTTGCCTCAATTTCCATCACTGCAGAGAAGAGGGAGAGAAAAAAAGGCCCAAATTAAGCTGCTTGATTACTGAAATTAATCTTGTCACTTAGCATCCCTGTTCCACGGAATGGGGCCTTTGATTAGCCTCCTTGTTTCCGAATATTACAAGCAGACGTTTATTAAGCAGAAAGCAGTTCCTCCACAGTGAGAGAGGGGCAGCTGATTCCCAAGGGAAGACTGTTCCCTGGATGAGATGCAGCCTGCATCCCTGGGCAGCAGGGGGGATGCTGCTCTGACAACACAGCTGGGTCCCCCAAGGATTCTCCTTGATCCTCACCCTACAATATATGACTAAGGCTCAACCTGTTGGTACTGCTATAGGCTTAGTGTTTATAAGGCTGGTAGTTCTTGCAGCAAGTTATCACTTACTATTACCCTACGACCCTGACAGCACTCAAGGGTCATGATGTGCCTTGCCTTCTCTTGGTGGCTGTATCTGAATGCTAAGCAATAGCCTCTCCCCGCACAAAAGATGTGGCAGCAATGGGAGCAACTGGCAGAGCAGCAAACCTGCATAGGGACCTTCAGCACTCACACTGTTCTCCTTAACTCCACTTCATCTCCATAAAGTGTTGCACAATGCACAGCTGTGATTTTACATATGCATGCCATCACAGGCAGCGAAGTGCATTTCCACTCCATAGGGCACACACTGAAAAACATGATATGGTATGCTCTACCCCGCAGTGGGTTTGAAAGGAGAGTTTAGAGAGGGAGGTGGGATGCACCAGGGAGAGCCCACCTTCTTCCAGGACGGACCAAAGCTTTGGAGCCCAAATCGGGCCCTGCTGATACAAGAGTAGGTTAAGTGAAGTAGGAGATCACCTCCAATAGCTACTTTTGACTCTGACTTGATCAGCCAAAGGGTGTTTTGATGTGGTAATTGATGTGGGGACTTGCTCACTAGCATCCCAAGCAGATCATGAGCAAATTTCAGATGGGCTAAACCAATGCCTGAGATTCAGGCTACACTGGAGAAAGTTAGGCAGCACTGAAAGGATGCGAATCAAAGATGGACTCTGAAGGTGTCTTCTTCTTCCTTCATATGCAAAAAGGATTTTTAGCACTTCAGGTCCAATGCTTACACTATGATTATTGAAATGAAGACATTCCAGTCTTTGGGTGCTACAGCATCACAGTGCCAGTGTTTCATCCTGCAGGAGAAATGTGTAAATAAGAGGGAATAGGAGGGTAAGGTCTGGATAAGTTCAGTACAACCATTCACAAGCTATTGATGTGGAACTCCACAACATTATGCATTTTTCTAAACATTTTCATCAGAAGGCGTCAAACTGCTTTCCAAACATTAGCTAAATTTCACAATGGACCACATCCTCCAAGTACTTGCTTGCACGTACCAGCAAAGTCAAACTTGCCTGGACCCTGGGGAGGAAGTAGGTATCATTGTCACTATTCTACAGGAATTAAAGTTAAAGCACAAAGAATCCAAATCATTCAAGGAAGGCCACACAATAGAAACAAAAGTAGAGGAGAGCTTTTCTTGTTTTAGATCTTTCTATGCTTGCTGCTTCCCTACTCTTCATGGTGAAGCTGTTCAGCTTCTAGGCAGCATTCAGTGGTCTTGATGAAACAGGAGATCCTAGAGATGACCAAACTTTTCTCAATCTCTAAAAGTATTCGGTGTCTTAGCTAGAGACTGGGACAGAGGTTTGTAACAAGCTCTTATTTTATCTAAGTTCATTGGCCTTGCTTTTCCTTTCCTCCCCCATGGTGGTGGGTAGAGTCACAAGGCATAAAGGCTGAATGAAAAACCATGAGGCACTTACAGGTTTGGTTTGGTTTGGTTTGCGGGTTTGTTGGTTTTTTCGGTAGGAAGGCTACATGAAACATTGAAATTCCATTCTGAGAAGCAGCAAGCGGCAGAACCTGGTTTCCATAGCACTACCATGGAAACCGTGCTCTGTGAATCTGTGCCTTCAGGCCCCTCTGCAACTGAAGCATCTTTCTAGCTCTTCCACAGCACCCACCTCCACAGAATAAGCCCAAACCTCATTACATGTCTCAAATGATTAAAGGGTTTAGTACATAGGAGAAGGGGGACCCTGTTTGACTCTTTCTTGGAGCTTAATATGTAAAAGTGTCTTTGGAAGAAAAATAACATCTTTGTTCCCCATCCCCCACCCCCTTCCAAATGACAAAGTAGAAAACCTACAGTTAAAATTCCTTAACTTCAAACTGCACAAGTAAAATCTTGCCTGGTAATATATTATGGTGCAAACCCAATAATCTCATGGAATGGGTTCTTTTATCTTTCTTTGTGTGCCTGGAACACTAGCTTCCAAAAGTGAAGAATTTAATTAACTGTTAAAATGTAAAATAGGCTCCCTTTTAATCTTCTGCTTTTTTTTGTTTTCTTTTGTTTTTTGTTTTGTTTTTTGGGAGGGAGGTGCTGTTGCCGCTGTTGTTTTCCTTTTGCTTTCTATCCCATGGCTCATATTAAAGTTTCAAGGCTCCATGACATGCAAGGAAAAGGCAGATGATGGATATATGCAAGATATACACTATTTTTCTCCTTGCACTCACTGACTGCTTGGGGAAGTATATGCAGCTAGCATCTTAACATCACTATGAGATAACTGCCTATGAGCAATAGGAAGTCATCTCTATTGATCAACAGGCTACAGGCTGCCCAGCATAACTTGATAGGTCAGTCCCTAATAGCCTAGATCATCATGCAGAGTTTGGGTTGTAGCAGTGCTCAAACTCTCTACCTTGAGGAAGTGGACAACAAAAGGAAGTTCTAGATCTCAGAGGGACATTTCTACCTCTTCATCAACTCACCTCACTGCACTGAATAAAACAAGTGAGAGGAAAGACCTACCAGACTGGGAGCAAATGGTGAAAGCTTCTCATGTGACCCTGCACAATGGGTCTTCAGGGAAAGACAAACTTCAGGGTGAGACAAAAATACAATCTCTCTGCTTCACTGAAATCCTGGTGCCTGGTAAAACTACTGAAAAGACAATACTACATTATCAGGATACACTACTCACAAAACTGGACCATAAGTGGGTCAGAAAACACCCATGGCCAATGACAGGGCTGTTTTATGTACTGTCAAGAATGGCAACTCTCATTTGAGATGCATGGAGCAACACGTGCCCCTAGATAGTAGAGCCAATTATAACTAGCTTAGGTCAGGGTCCAGCAAGGTCACAGACCTTCACATCTACCTTTGCTGGACAAGAGTCAGAGTTACAGCAAAAAAACAAATATCAACATAATACAGAATTTTGCATATTTATAACCTATATATTGCCTACTCAAACAAGTACATTCAGTTAATCTCTGAGGTGACCTGTGCTGTCATATGAACCAACTGTTCTTCCCTTGAGACCCACACTGTTGAGTATATCAATCGTGTCATGACCAGGCCACAACTTTTTCACCTGCTGTGGCAGTAATTCATCTCAAAGCTTGCTGAGAAAAATGACTGATTTATTGCACTCCCTTATGGGTGGTGAAGAAGGTCACCCATCTTCTGTCATATGTGTCCATCTGAGCTGACAACCTCCTACAGGAAAAGAGTATTTTTCTGCGTCACCAGGCCCAACATTAGCTTTTCTTCCCCCAGATAGTCATGCATAAAATCATTTTCAAGAAGTGAGGTAACTTCTCAGACCTTAAATGCTTTGAGGTTTTTGTTCTGCCTTACTCATCCCTCCATATAACTAACTACAGACCCCCAGTGACTGCCTCCATTCTAGACCGTTGTTTTCTGTTGAACAAAAAGTCTGCAGGAGACATATTTCATTCCACTGGCATTATGCTATAAGGTATTAAAATACCTTAATATAGATCAGACTATGACCCTACATCCTTTTCACTTTGTTCTTTATTATTTTAGTAAGGTTTTCCACCAATTTGTTAAATCATGGATAAATAAAATGAGCAGTAACATTTCAAAATCCATGCAAACTACTTAAAATTCATGTCTACTAAACTGGTCTATCGTTAGATGCTACTAAGTCAGGTGTACTATGTCTGGAAAAAAACAAATTTGATATGCATGATCACCTACTTAGCTAGAGTACCTTCTAATAAGGTTAACCTGAGGAAGTGAGAAAATAGCTTAAGACAAGTACATACTGGATTTTTGTTTTTACTTTATTTTGTTTTGTGTTTTTGTTTATTTTTATTTTTTTCCTGGCAGGCTCTTTGTTCCAAGGGGCCAATTTCCTTGTACCACTAACTTCTTCACTTTGACATGGCCTACATTTTTGGTATGTATGTGAAAAGATTTGACAGCCTCTTCAATATCACCATTGTTCTGAGCTCATGAAAAAAAATCTTTGGCCCCTCTCAAGTTGTGTTTAAATCCCTAAATTAACTTCATATTATCTTCAGTTTCGCATCTTATATTCACTAGACATCTTTGCACAGAATTGCTGTCAAGATCTAGGCTGCTGAAACTAAAGGCACAAATTTCCTTGCAAAGATCTTGGTACATGTTCCTTGTCTTTTGGGCAGTATTGGCAATATTGTGATCTACCTGCTTTAACAAATCATCCAAGTATGTAATTTCCCCTACATTACTTCTGGTTCTTCTCTGGTAATAGATTTACAGGGTTATCATGCAACTCAAAATCTCCACTATCTAAACATTCATACCATCAATATTAGAATTCCTTCCCTTGAAGGTAACAGGAAATGATCCATTTCTATACGATTTACTTTTTTAGGTTCTATCTGTCCACTTTTACATGCTTTCTTTGATCACCTGATGATTTTCAGAGCAATAAAACTTTTGAATTATTCTAATCTCTTTTTAAGAAGAGATGTGCTGATTTGGCTTCTCCCACTCTATCTTGTAGCCAGGAAGCTTTCCTCTCCCCACCAAAATATCATCAAACAAACTGGTCCTTCTAACAAAGATGACATCTTGAGGAGAGCTCAACTTAACTGATTTTTGAACTTTAAAATAATAGTATTACAGAACAAATCTTCTTGGCTTTGCTGGGTTTTAGCCATACATTTTGTTCAGCCACTCCCTTACTTGGAGTAACTACCTCTCATATATCTCGAATTTCCCTTTCTTTCCCTTCACTTTTTTTTTCCTAATGTCGTTTCTGGCAACACAGAATGTCACAGATAACATACTCCTATGCAACTTTAAGAATTATCCCATTTGCTTCAAGGTAGAATCATCTGCTATTATAACACTGTCCTTTGCTTCTAAAAAGAGCTGCCCGGTTTTAATGATGATGTTGGCATCTTTTTTAACTATATTGGGAACACATTTGCAAAGTAAAGCACAGCACTGCAGTTTTTATACTTATTTTCTAAAATGTTAACACTCTGTTGGTTATTGTCGTATGCCACAAAATCTGTAGCTTCCTATGCCGTTCTTGGTGACCTCTCACTTTCGAAGCAGGAAGGTGGACAGAACTGTCGTTGCAGATTTCTCCTTTTCTGTAGGATGTTGGATTCCTCACCAACTTCAGTCTATCTCTTTCTGGTGTCAGCAACCTCCATCATGGGTAATTCTGAATGCTCTCCTGAGCTTAACCATGGATACACCTGTGCTTGTGCTCTCCCTCTCATCACCCTCACTGATTCTGATACCCCTTGTCAGCCCCTTTCATCAGGGACACATCAGTTTCTCAGAATTGCGAGACAAAGTAGTCAGACTTTCCTCATTCACAAGCCCTCTTCATTTTTTTTTTTTTTTTTTTGTATTTTTGCTGATACTCCAGTTAAAAACCACAGATTGAATTTGCACACAATGCAGGATCTCACCATATATATACTTCCAGTCCAAATGTAACCTCCTCTGATGACTGAAGTCCACTGAGAATAGCCATGCCCAGCTCTGCAGCTGCTCCCAGTTACCTGCTTTTTACCTTTTGCTTGCAGGGTCAGTTATCCTATGTAGGTGATGTAGGTAGTCTTCCCTTGCATCACCTACATTTCCAGAGAGACTCAGCTCTGGCAAGACTTTTGTCTGCTCTGTTCTTCAACTTAGAGTGTTTTAATTCATTTTACTCCTGGTGCCATGTGTTTTCCAGCAGTCGCTCCTAGCCAAGAAGCCTGTTTCATTCAGTATCCATTCATAGACGCTCTGCAGGAATAAGGGGAGCAACTGTGTAGCACACCAGCTGGCTACAGCTGGCTTTTGACAAAGCATCTTGAAGTTGCTAGCACCCATAAACCCCAGAGAAGGTGTCCTTAGTGCAAGGACTTCCTCAGAAATGACAAGCTAAAAGATGTTCAAAATCCAACCTTAGGCATTCTATGATTCTATGATTCTGTGATGAAGTATTCATTATAAAATCAACATCGTCATTACATGTGGGATTTACTTGTGCACAGCCTGTTTTTAGAACACATTCCTAGTGACAGTCAACCCTTCCCTGGAAAGATTGTATGATCACCCCAATTTCCAAGGTTTCTTGGTGATGCAGAAATGTAAGTAGATGCTACTGGTGAGCTGTTTGCCATCCTCATCACGGAGTTTGGAAGCAGACTCAGTCACCCATGTACAGCTGTAAATTGTATTCATTTTGAAGAGGCATACTTGATAGCTATTTTTTTTCAGTCATGAGTCTCACTGAAGTATCATTTCTGCTCCCCCATACTTCCTGAATGTTATCTATAGCGATATACTAGGGACCTACACTGTTTTGCAGATGTTGAAAAACATAGCATTCACAGAGGTCATCCTGTTCACAGTCATAGAATCATAGAATCATAGAATCATAGAATCATAGAATCATAGAATGCCTAAGGTTGGAAGGGACCTCTAGAGG
>JAWLRI010000653.1:449039-485734 GCA_034781795.1 Crypturellus tataupa
CTGCCTCCCTTGAGGTACTTATACACACTAATTAGATCCCCTCTCAGCCTTCTCTTCTCCAGGCTGAACAGACCCAGTCACGTACTGCATCCAATTACAGACAAGATCTAATGCAGAAGATAAAGTTATAGAGGTTTTGGACAATCACCAGAATCCAAGCAAAACACCTCTTCTAGCCACCCTACTACACAATGTGCCTTGGATAGGAGAACACAGATCTCTGTGGGAATGAGATGCACCTGCCTCATAGTTGTAGTTTGGACGTGTTCAACCCAGACAGCAATATGTCATAGCACAGTCAGAAAGCATCCTTTTTTTTTATTATTTGTCTCTCCCAAAGAAATATTTGCAGTCACAAATATGCAGACACGATATCTTGGACCCACTCAATCTCCTACTGAACACAGCAGAATTAGATGTTATGCAAGACATCAGTACTGAACACCAAGCATTGTCCCTCTCCGAGTCACCACATGTGTCCCCAGAATGGAAATCCTTCCATTCCCCATCAGTTGTGCCCCTCAGACCATCTGGCTCCCCCAGATCCCCAACAGCTTAAGCTCTGCTTCCCCTCACTGCTCCTGGTGACAAACACAGTCTACCTCTTACTGGTGTTGCAGATCTGCACTTAAATCCCCACAGACATGTCTACTCCCACTCCTCCACACATTCCCTCTTCAAGCCACTGCTGCCCCATAAAAGGAGGAATACAGCAAGGATGAGCCCTGGATGACAGGGGACCTTAGAGAGGGAAAGAAGCACAATGGAAAGAGGAACCACACATCATATTTCTCCTCCACTCCTCCACTGACCTCCTCCATGCTTTCCTTAGGTATTCCACTCTTTTCCTTTGCCTCATGCCACCCTATACCCTGTGCTTAAATACGTCCTCAGGATGAGGGAACATTTGTGCAGTGAGCAGTGACGTGTGTGTTGTGGGGAGGTGTTAAAACCGAGAAGGTTGCAGATTGCAAGGATTGAATGAGAACGTCATTATCAATGGATGCCTTCAGCAGTGGGTTTTGTCTGAAGAGGCATGTGGATAATTGGGTTGTATTTCTTGAGCTGGCCAGAAAATAGAACTGGAGTTTAATTTGCAATTTTAGGGTAAAATATTCTCCCATAAGCACACGGGAGCAAATTCAACATATTTAACAAATAAATACCTGAAAAAAATCAGGGTATAAAAATAAGAGTTTTTTAAGCTTGCCTTCTACTCAGCTGTCAGGCAAGCGATCTTGAAGAGCTAAACAGCCTTTGCATGCTGAATGACCTGTTTCGTTTCCATCCACAGTTGTGACAAGACTGACACATTCCCAGGGGAATTTTCAATACTGTGGAATCAACATTTTCCAGCACAAAATTATTCTACCAGAAAATTTTCAGCCAGCTCTAATATATGTTTTAAAACATTCCATATATATACCAGTGAGTTGGGCTATATTAATATACTATTCATATTCTATGATTCCCACTCTAAGGGCCTATCCCCAAGGAAGGAACAAAGTGAAACATGCCCCTTTAAATGCTGGTCACATGTAAAATGGCAAACAATGAGCACACAAATCTGCAAGGTGAATTCTAAGCTGGACTCCAATTTTCACTTATTCACTTCATCTCCCTCCAAAAGGTTCTGGTGCCCTCCTTTTGGATTAGCAGTATTTAGCCCCTTTGGGCTCTAATCCCATTACTGATTGTACAGTGGTTCCTGCCTTGTCTGTGAACAGCCTAACAGAAATCTTTAAGAATCTGCAGGGCAGCCAGAGACACGCGTTAGCAATTGCAGCATCCAAGTGTGGAGTCCCTGCACGTTTCCCGCCTCATGGAACCATGTGGGTATGGCACACACATCCTGGGTTGCAGTCTTGATCTTTTTTCCAAATGCTTTCCTCATCCCCATGAGCTTTCTCCTGTGAGACTCTGTGGCTGGGAAAATTAAAATTTTGTTTCCTTCAAATGCCAAGTCTCTTTTTTCCTAGGGGCTGCTACGATTCTTTCTCTGTGATCTGAAATTGCAGCAATAATTATATTTCCTATTTTGTTCACTGTAGTTGACTATTTTGGCAGTCATCCTGTAGCAGTAATCCACACATAAACAGTCATTCTGCATTTTTCAGTCCAATTTAAGGGGAATTGTTTCTCAAGGAAAGCAAGAAGGTGAAAATGTTCCCTTCTGGCAAGAACTTCAAGTGCTCAGGTATTACATACAAGAATTTTACCTGTCTTATTCAGTGCAGTATTTTACAAGCACTGATTTAAATTCTTTACACTTCTAGGGAGGTCTGAGAATTTCTTCATGATGCTTTTCCCTTACTCTCCCTCAGTTCTTGCAAACACACAGAAAAAAAAAAGAAAAAAAAAAACCTTTTGGTTCCAGATGATGCTCAGAGCACCAAGTGCTCTTGTTTTGCTCTGGGGCTATTTGTTTGCTCTATACTGAAGGGAATGATGCAGTAGATATAAAGGCAGGGAATGCAGTAAGAGGCAAGGGGATAAATATTCATTCTTGCCATCAGCTCATTCTCTTGGTTTGATTTATACAAAGTTTTCTTTCTAATTACTTTCACTAAAATACCCAGAAGCTTTTAATAATTGCATTTACATCTATAATGTAGCATTATTAACATTAAACAAAGCCTTTAAACTCCCCTCAATTCTGCAAATCTCATGTCTTTCAGAAAAAAAAATCTTTTCACAGCACTCTCAGTCATACACACCACTGATGTTTTGTACATCCAGATTATGTTTCCTGTTCCCTATTCACTCTCAGTCCCAACATTCTCTAAGGCATGAAGATATAAGAGCAGCACAAGGCAGTGAAGATGCTGGAACCAGAAACAGTCAGGGTCAAGGCAAAGAAAAAAGGGTGAATATCTGGAAATTCGAACCTTAAATCCTGCACATTGTAACTGCCAAAGCTATCTCTGCCTTCCAGATAAGCAAGTAACTGAAGTGATACACTACAACAAAGACAAGTTCAGGATATCTCATAGAAGAAGAAAATACTGATAGTTTTGGAAGCAATGTTGATGTTTGGAAGCATCTCTCCTCAGGCTCTACATCCCAGAGCATCTGAGCTTTCAGCACCTTTCCAGCTTGTACCACCAAAGCCTGCACCAAAGCACTACCCGAGAAAGCTTTGGGTACCTCTGCTGCAGTTCTAGGAAGCTTTAGGAGCTTTGCTTTATTCTTTTTCTCTGTTGCTTTAATTGGCTTTTTCCTTTTCCAGGCATGCTGTGATTCAGGCATCAGTGTTCCTGCGAGACCCCACTGTGCCTCTGCCTGTGACCCAGCTGCTCCTCTGCTCGGCGCACAGTGCCCGCTCCGAGCCATGCCCCGCGCCTTCCTCTCTGTGCTGGGGCCCACATGAGCGTCTCCGTGCAGCTGAGGGAGCAGTGCTGGCATGCTACAGGCAGGAGTATACGGGTGACGTCAGGGCACTTCCACAGCAGCAACCAAGCCACCCCAGCTTCCCGGGGATACAGAACATGTTCCTGGGTCAGCGGGTGCAAAACAGACACCGGTCTAGCATCACAGACAGAAACTTGATTTGAATATTAGCTCCTCTGAGCCCTGCAGTGCGGGTGCTGGCTAGAGGGGAGCAGCAAAAGGACAAAAACCGAACAGATCATTGTCAAAAGTAAACTGGGATTGCAGGAAAAAAATGAGTAACAGTCTTTGCACCATAAGGAGAATTATAGAAAGTGCCTGTACCTCAGACTCACATATAATTTCTGGGCTCGTGGACTCTCAGAAATGCAGCTTGGCTGGGGGCTCAGAAGAAGCTCCTCGAAGTGGGACCAGCACCAGAACTGCATCCAATCATCTGTGCCTGATCTCTGGGTCCTTTCTCTATCACTGCATTACCCTCCAAATAAAAAAAAATTTTAACGTCCAAGGAACCACTACTGAATTTTGTTACACTGTATGGCACTATCAAGAAGAATATGGTTCCATCACCTTTGTAACTACTCTTCAAGCAGTGGTAGGGAGCTACATCCCTTATCCATATCCATCAGCCTCTCTTCAAAGGATATGCTCCACCGTCTTGGTAGCAGGAGTTCAGAGAGCAGAACCAAAGCTAGTTCTTGAGGACAGCCAGGACATGTTTTAGCTCTTCCCTCTGACACCTCAGTTAACAAGTGTAAGTATACTCATGGTCTGTAGATCTTCATTTTTCCTCTGAAAAAATGCACCCCAAAGGGATGCAGTAAAAGTGGAAAAGGTACAAGGAAGGGTAACATGACTGGAAAGGTCTTCCTGAGCACCAGCTAAACAATTCAGAATTCTCCTGCAGAAAAGAAACAGCTAAAGGGCATATGGTAAGGATCTCTAAAATCAGAAAATGATAGAGAAGGTGAAGGTGAAGATCAAATAACTGCTAAATACAGTAAAAGAATGAGGGAATATTAAATAAAATTGCTAAGTGATAAGTTTCAAAAAGAAGTATTTCTTCACACCATGAACAGTTAAGCAGTGGAACATCTATGCTTTTCACTTTGCAGCAAGATGCCTTCAGCTCCAAAGAGCAGATTACACAAAACATCATTCAACAGAAACAACACCACACCATGGCTTTATGGCCCAATAGTCTCTTCAACCAAACCTTACATCTGTATGTAGACTCCAAACATTCACAGCCCTGTTTTTTTTTCTCTCCCTTGATTTCCTGCCTTCTGCTATACATGCAAGTTTCAAAATATGCCACAAGTCTAAGAGCTGATCTAGGAGTAGTGTCCAAGAGAAGAACAGTCAAGGAACAGTCATCGCTTTTTCATTTGTGACTTGATGGATTGAAAATGTTGGACCATATTGCCCTGTTACACTGCTACATTACTACGTGTCACCTCACACCATTGAGGACTGCTCCAATGACGATCTGTTCTGAGTCCTTAACACTGTGCACCTACATGGAGCTGCCCACCTGTGCCCACCTGTGCTCACCTGTGGCCTCAGTTCCTGTAAGTTTGCAGCTGAACATAACCTTCAAGTTTGTGTCTTTACAAATATGGGACTTCTCCCACATTCTTTAGCTGATGAGCAGGGCAAAGAAATATATGCAGGAGGGAGGACTGAGCAAAACCATGAATGAGTGGGACAAAGGAGCATATGCCAAGAGTTCTATGCCCTTACAAAGGAGGGAATTGCTCCCCGTTCTTTGGCAAGGGGGACAAGGGAGCCAGTTGACCGCAGGTGAGAACAGGAGGAAGGAGGCAGGGAGTTCAGTATAGGTGGGCCAGGAAGTCCATAATTTCTGAGTATCTTGGCCAATGGAGAAAAGGAGAGGGTGTCCCTCAATCGGGAAATTAGGATAAAAGGGGGCTGCATCCTTCAGCAATTTGAGAAACCCCAGAGAGATATGCCCAGTGGACTCTCCTTTTATTCAAATAAAGTTTTAGGACTCCTCTGTCTCCTTTTTGGACATTCAGTTCTTGATAACATGATTTTCCACGCAACTGAGGGCTCATCTGGGATCCTTCCACCTTCCAGGAACAGCAGACGGCTATTAGGGTCAACAGCATGCCTCACCAAAGCTTTTGGTGATCAACTCCCTTCAATGGCAGCCAGCATAGGATGACTGAGGTTTCCAGAGACAGACGAGCAGCAGATCAGGGGGATCCACAGGTAGGACCAAGAGGGTCCTCAAGTAGTCTGATGGAAAGGACTATCAGGTCCAATGGAATGGACTAGGCCTGACAGAAAGGATCACTAGGTCAGAATATACGTTACCAGAGGGATTGAGGGGACCCCCTCTAGGGTTGGATGATGATCCTAGTCTTTGTCGGGCTTTGTGCCTATATCTCAGCGATATTGAGAACGATGACATTGAGAAAGAATGTGGGTTAATATGGTTAAGGGCAACACCTAGAGGAATCTATGTAACAAAAGGGAGAGGAGAAAAAGGGAAACAGGAATCTGAAGGAGAGGGAAAAAACCATAAGGAGCTGCTGCTCCTGCCCCCTCTGCATCTCCTGCTTCTAGCGAGAGTGAAAAATAGGAAGAATGGGACATACTGTCCCTTTCGAAACAAGAAAAGGAAGACAATAGGAGGTGCCCAAAGCCTCCAAAGTCAAATGCTTCTATGAGCGGTTCCACTGGGAAGCCAGGAGGGAGGGTTTGGATTTGTGGTTGTGCCCCTGACCACCTCAGATACAAAGGGACTAAAGAACTGCCCCTTTACTTAGGTGATCGTATAGTAGTGGGGAAAAATGCCAAATTGTGATTGCAATCTACTGAGAAAGGTAAATGGCTAAATTGGGAATGCAAATCAACACTGTAAGGGATGATAAAGAAGCTAACACTATTGTTACTTTGTGCAAAATATCTGATAAATCTTATGTTGAAATGAACTCAGAAGTGTGGGTAGTTCCAGAAAAATATGGACAACTAGACATGGAACCTCTTCAAATTACTTTAAAGCAGCCAGGTAGTCTCTAAAAAAATAGTATCCTATTTCAGGGAGGGAAGAAAAGGGTTACCACCTATTATTGCATCCCTGCTGGAAGCAGGAGTTTTGGAACCATATATGTCTCCATATAATATTCCCATCCAGACAGTCAAGAAACTGGATGAATCCTACAGCATGGTACTTAAGAGTAATAAATGATCAAACCAAAGCATCCCAAGGTTCCAGAATCGTACACTATTCTAAACCAGATCCCCTCTTCACTTCAGTACTTAATTTGAAAGATGTGTTTTGGGGATGTCCTCTCACAGGATGGTATACGGTATTCAAATGGCCTTTGAATGGAAACAAGAGAGAGGAAAAACGATAAAACAACAATTGACACGGACAGTCGTCCTGTAAGGATACACCAAGGCAGTGGTCCTATTTGCATAAGCCTTGCAGAAAATACTGAAGGAATTTACCCGACTTCCAGGAGTTAAGTTATTGCAGTACGTGGATGACTTCCTCCTATCAGGGGAACAAGAGAGGGTGGGGGAGGAAACCACTGTGAAATTGCTCAATCTCTTGGCCCAAAAAGGGCTTAGGGTGTCTGAAAAAAAGCACGAATGGTGGAAAGAAAGGTCAAACATTTGGGGCATATTTTGACTGGAGGTTTAACCCAAAACAGCTCCAATGTTGTGGTATGGACACGAGAAGGAGAACAAAGCTTAACAAAATTAAAAGATAAATTAACCAAGGCTACAGCTTTAGCTCTTCCAGACCCAGAGAAAGAATTTGAATTATATGTGGATGTCAAGCAGGCCCATGCCAAGGGATTTTTAGTGCAAGAGCACGGAGGCATGCGAAGACCAGTAGTTTATTTTTCTAAAATGACAGACGCAGTCGCTAAAGAGTGGCCTACTGTCTGCAGAATTGTGCAGCTGCGGCCCTAATGGTAACGGAGGCATCAAAATTGACCATAGGAAGATCCCTTGTTGTCAAGGTCCCACACCAGGTCAAGTCATTACTAACTGAAAGGGCTTCTAAATGGATGACAAAATTTAAAATTAAGAAGTGGGGCAGGGTTTAACCCAGCTTCTTGCCTGACTGACCTTGAGAGAGAAGATAGATCTACAGACTTGGGCTAGGGAAGATTTGAGAGGTACCCTTTGGTCAGATGGGGACAGTGCATTTATTGATGGATCTTCAAAATTGATAGACGGGAAACAGAATATGTTGTCATTAAGGGAAGGGAGCTGCTAGAAGGAGGAAAGCTACTGTTTACTTAGTCAGCCCAAAATGCAAAATTGTATGCTCTCGTAAGAGTCTGCAAATTATACCAAAGCAAGGTAATGAATATCTTTACAGATTCTAAATATGCATATGGGATGGTACCTATGTTTGGAAAACTATGGGAAGAAAGAGGTTCATTAGCTTGCCAAGAAAAGGCATTGGTACATAAGGATCTGATTACCCACCTACTGGAGGTAGTAAACCTATCCAAGACAGTCTCAATAATTCATATGAGGGGACGTCAGACAGGATATTTGGAGGAGGTAGTAGGCCCTAAGATCCTCCGTCTCCTACCGTTAGTCCAGCCATTACTAGAAAAGATATTTTTCTGCCAGAGAATTAGAGATAATTAAAAATAGTGGGGCAGAAGAAAGAAGGAAGACATTGGGGCTCTAGAGGACTGGTGGGGGCCTTCCTCAAAAGCTATGCTACCTTTAGTCTTTCTGTTCTGGTGAAACGGGCTATTGAGGGTTGTAAGGCAAACAGCCAAGCCACAGGAGAAGTTGCAAGGGGAGGACGACTCTGAGCTGTGCACCCATTCTAATGATGCCAAGAAGACTTTCCTGAAATGCCCCATATAGGGAGGCTTAAGCATTTTCTGGTAATAGCATGTCAGCTAACAGGATGGTCCATGGCACTTCCGATTGCCGACTGCCTCAGCAACAACTGGGTTTGTAGTTAAGGTGTTCTTAGAACAAATAATTCCAAGATATGGGTTGGTAGAGGCGATAGATTCAGAGGCACCCTGGCACTTTACGGAAAAGGTCTTTTAAGGCAGGTCCCAGCCTTCAAGGCAGGGAGTTTGGTATGGGTGGGCCAGGAAGTCTGCAATTTCTGAATACCTTGGGGAAAAGAAGAGGGTGTCCCTTGGTCAGGAAATTAGGATAAAAAGGGGCTGCTTCCTCCAGCAATTTGGGAAACTCCACAGGGATATACCCGGTGGACTCTATTCAAATAAAGTTTTAGGACTCTTCCATCTCCTTTTTGAGCATTCAGTTCTTGACAGTGAGATTTTCTGCACATAGCAGTGCATATGCCTGTCCCACAGTTCAGTCTATCTCGAAGGTAAGGTGCAGTACCACAATGCCCTAAACGTCTCCTGTTGTCTTGCTGGAAGATGCTTGCTGCATAGAAGATGGACCTTGGAAAATCAAAACTTTCTGACAAATTTCCAGGTGAGGAAGTACATTTTTTTTTACCCCAGGCATATTGCACCAACTTTTCTAGTGGTGGGAGATGTATTTTAAGCTAAACTGCTCTTATCAGAGATGAGGTAATGGTGTACTGAGAAAGGAACAGGCACACCGCAGTCACACACTGCCCTCCCCCACTAACCTCGCTTTCTTTACTCCTTTTCTACCCCACCTAACTCTGATCCTCCAGCGCTTTCATTTAGGAGCACAAAGTTGCTCCTCGCAGAGCAGACACATGCAAAGCTGGCACGGGCTTCAGAGGAATTAATTCAGACTGGCGAAGTCTGATCCCTTTCAGGGATCATGTGAGAGAGGAGGCAGCTTTCACCACTTCAGACATCAAGGAAGGGTAAGAGAAAGAGATGAGAGAAAACCTCACATAGAAAAGGCAGCAGGAAAATGTCCTAATTTGGAGAGACAGGCCTTATTGCCATGGCAACCAAGAATCGCCCCACAGCAGCCAGATCTGACTTTGTATGTGGTGTTAAACGATTCAATCATTAAGAGAAAAAACTAAGGGGAAAAAAAAAGGAGGCTGTGGAACCCAAAGTGTTTGGTAACTAAGAGCTTTTCTCTTGGGGCTCTCTGGCAAGTGAAACGAGCCTATCCAGTCTCAAGTTGTATTTTTCCCCCTGCTCTTTTAGGTACAGACACATTTCTTTTACATTTTCTTCAGTTCTGAAGAATGAGTCACTCATTCCTTGCTGCACAGCCTTCTCTTCCCAGTCCAAAGTGCGCAGGCCTGGGGGCAACAAGGGGAGAAAAGGGAACCAGAGAACTGATCTCCCTTTCTTTTCTTTAAAGCATCCTGCAAATATCTCCAAGGACATGGCCAACACCAGGAATGAAAGGCAAACCACGTGGGGACAGTGCAGAACAGCAGCACATGTCACCAAGAAGTCAGTAACACTATGTGGCATGATTACAGTCAGCAGTATACGTCCCACGTCTGGTACCAGGGCCCATGAATGCACAACTAGGGTATGTGTAAGAAAGCTGAGGCCCAGAGGTGGGCTACTGAGCTTGGCTGATGACAGGAGATGCAAGAGAGAGAGAGGGCTATGCTCAGCAGAATTCATACAATGCATTTATTGCAGTTTCCCAGAGGAAAATTCATCCCTCTGGTCATTAATTAATTAATCAATCTCATCTTAAGACCCTTGTTCCTGCTTCAGCCCCGCAGTGTCTCCAAACATTGCATCAAGTCTCTCTCCAGACCTCTGCCTCCTATTCTCCCTCTTCAGGTGCCCTTAGCCCTCTCCTCCTTACTGCTGCCTCTCTTCAAACTCTTGTACTCATTCAGTACATCTCTCCATCCTTTCACTATCCAACCACCATTTTGTAGTCTTTCTCAGTCACCACAGAAGTCTCACAATTTTTTCAGGGATTACCTCTCCAAGGGTGCTAGCACAAGAAGGTAGTTCACTGCAAAGAAGAGTGATGACAGATGAGCAGTGAGAATGGAATGTCAGGAAATGACTTTCTGCTCTATAGGTTCCCACCTTGCAGCTGAAAGACACACATCCCAGGAGATGAATTCCCAGAGGACTATATCTCCTACAGACTCTGAAGTGTAAAGCAGTAAATCGGTTGTCACTCTAAGATCCCTGTCACCTTATAAGTGTCAAATCTACTCAAGTCAGCTCATTTCTGTATCCAATTTATTCATCAAATGGAAGCAAAATGTTTGACCAAATGGATTCCTTGACAGTAGGAACACGTGCAGCATGGAGGAGGAGAAGACATGTTTAGATACCGTTCATACATAACCACACACCTTGCACATGATGTTATCCATTCTAGTACAGATCTATTTCTCCTTGGCCACAGAAACACAAATATTTCAGTCAAGAAAATATTTCTGCTAGTATTGCTGTCTAGACAAGAGCAAGAGAGAGGGAAACAGAATAACTAAACTCACTCTTCCACTGTCTAACAAAAATAAATAAATAAATAAATAAAGTTTTATTTCCAAGATTTGTGTATTTTATGGCTGTGGCATGGCAGGAGCTGCTAGCTGATTTTTGGCACTCTGGTATCACAAGATATTTCCACACACTTAATAGTGTAACAAGCACATCTCAAGACATACAGGCACAATACTGGACCAGTACAGTGTCCAGTAAACAATACTGTTTGTCAGAACTGTGGACCTAAACATGTTAGAAGACAAAAAAAAATACTAGTTCTCCTCCCAGTGGTCAGTATCACAGAATGCTTTTGCCAGCCCATAATGCCTTTGATGAGAAAACTGCCAACCAAGGCTTTAACTTATAGCAATTAAACAGATGAAACTTAAAATCTGCATATGTACATAAAATCTTCTAAGGGAGCTGAGTCAAGGGTAGAAGGATCAGACAGAGAAAACTGCTGTTACTATAGCTGGTGAAGATGAGCCCCAAGGATTCGCACCAGGACACAGAGACAGAGAAGGTTAACAGCACCATGGCTTATTGGAGGAAAATGGACCTTGGGCATGAGGAGCAGCAGCACAGCCTGGTGAGGTCTCCAGCCATTCCCTAAATGAAGCTGTTCCACCATCTGCAGACAAGCACACTTTGGCACTTAACACTTGCATGAAGGCCTAATTAATGGACCACAAAGTGACTTATTAAATCTAAATTAAGGCACCAACTGACTAGCAAAAGAAATTACATTTCTGGCCAGGCAATGACTGCCTCAAACATTTAAATGTATCCTAATCCTAACTAACTAACTAACTAACTAACTAAACTCAGATTCCAGGTAAGCAAAAGCTTTTTAAGATAATCAAAGATTTTTAAAACAAAAAAAAAAGAGGAAGACCATACAAGTGTGGGTAGTCAGTCAAATAAAATTCACAAAAAAAAAAGTGTCTTGCCCATCTCATCTCTTGCCCAATTCCCCCTATCTCCTTCCACCACAATAGTGTTGTTTCCTGTAAGAATGAACATACTCCAAAATTTTGTCAGATCTATTATAAATGATATTAGTGGGCTTGCAACATTCTTCATGGAAGACCAGCCTGTACAGCCAAGGAGAACTTGCCTCTCAGAAATGCTTCCAGTGTTTGCTCTGAGCCTCCCTGCCCTGCATTTCATCTCATTACACCTTTCAGACCTTACCGCCTGTTGCCCTCTGTGGGTTCATGTCTTTCAGCACACTCTTCCTTTTAGAACAAGAGATACGTCTTCCCCTCATTCAACTTTCAGGTTGGCTCTTCCTCAGTCAACCCTAATCCACTGATTAGAGCATGCCCTGACCTCCTTCAGTGCTGCCTAAGGAACCCAAACCACCACAGTTTGCTGTAGTGTTGCCACAATGCTAAAAATCAAGTGGAAAGAATGCTCAGTGAGGACAAAGGCAGAGGACCTGCAGGAAAAAGTGGTGTAGAAAACATGTATGTCCTTGCTAGTTATTAAGCAAACCCAGATGCAATTCATGTTTTAAGTGAAATTTTTAAGTCTGTGCTTTGAATATATAGTTAAACACCCTCCTCTTCACTGAGGGTACTAACGGAATAATCCAATTACTGCTGCTGTCATCAGGCTAATTTCTTTTTTCAAGAGGTCTGTTTTTTGATAGAAATATTAAAATCTTCAAGCCTTGCACCATATTGCCTTTCAAAAGCCAAGAGAGGAGCATGAGGCATGCAGCAAGTGTCTGTTCATGTTTATGTCTCATTTGCTTCTAGGATCCAAGTCACAGTGGTACGTTGTTGTGAGTCACAGAACGCATATATGTGTGCAGAGCATAAGTGTGAACTGAATGTCCAATGCTGAGGGACAGGGTGGCTCACATTACATGCTTGTCTTTGCGAATCACAGAAGATGACGGTGTCAGAATGAATCACTGCGAGTCACTGTATGACTGTGTGGCACTGAGGGCTAGTATGCCAGGCACATGTTTGGGACACACCATATGGGTCACTTGTGCAGAAATTGCTGCTTGTGAGACACTCTCATATAGCTTTGTTCACCTCAAAGCTTTGTCCTTTCCTTAGGAAATGAAGCATTTGCAAACCTGGTGTATGATTCTGCACATGCGTGGGTGTGTGTTTTTGTGTGCATGTGCGTGTACATGGAGCCTCCCAGTAACTCTTGAACCTGCTGGTCAATTTTCCTGTGATCTGTCAAAGCAGCAGTGGTCTCAAGGAGAATGAAATTCTTACAGTTCTGTACAAAATACAGCCCTGTGACCACAGGCAGTCCTGAAGTCTTTTTCTGGCCCTACAGCCAGCCACATGTACAATTCAGCCCATCAGCATTCAAAGGCTGTAGTTCACTCAGAAAGGAAGTGAACTGACCAGGCAACATATCTGTATTGGTCAGTCCCTAAATGCCCAGTTCCACGGTAGCCACAGAGTGTTGCTCTTTTGCCTATCTAGGAGGTATAAAAGGGAAAACAGAGAGGAGAGCAGTAAGAGACTTTGGAGAAATAGTATTATCACGGGAAGGAGGTGTACACAGGTGTTCAAATATTGAAGCCTCTATGGGTACATCCATTTATTTAGATTGGATTGGATATCCTTTAGCTGAAATAGATGAGTGGGTGGAGAAATGATATCTTTTCAATGCCCCAAGTGCTAATCATTAGGGGAAGACTGAGTTTTGATATTTTTTAATTCAGTATAAGTTCTCTCCTCTGCGGACTCTCTGTTGTCTAGTAAGAGCCAAGCTCACATTACAGTCAAACATTCAATTAACTATGAGAAATGAACCCATTGATAAAAGGATTTTATTCATTTGGGAGCTGACAAAACAACTTGTACTACTGCCCTTATATTTGCTCTGTCTTCTCAAGAAGCTATTCTAGTGTCAGGTCATAAAATTCACTTTTAAGCCTGCCAGACAGAATAATAAAAAATAAATAAATAAATAAACCACGCTTCTAGCATAGATCCTCACAAGTGATGAGAGTTTGGGTGTCCATTCAGAAATACAGCATAAAAGGCCCAACTTTCAGAAGGTGCAGATATCTAGTATTTTTCCAAATTAGGGTTGCCTTAACATTGGATATCAAAAAGGCATCTATAATCACTGTTTGCACTCAAAATGCTTTAGCCTGATTCCTCAATTTCCATTGCTTCCTGCAATAGTGGGCAGAGCCTGTCCAGATACCAGGTGTCTTGTGCCTGGCAGTTTTGCACAAAGTGCTACACGCAAAAGACTCTCCACTCCATCAGCCCTAATGCCACCTGTTCCCCAATCTTCCTGCCACCCACCCAGTACTGCTGTGCAGAGGAACAGAGTGAGCCTGGCTGAGAGCCCAGTTCATGAAGGAACCCAAATGGAGCCAGACAACTTTCAGATGCAGAACACAGGCAGTTCTAAGAAATCCTCTCTTCATACACCATTATCTGATAAATACATCATTATGTGACAGGAGTCTCTCCCTCTGCTTCCTGAGCAACTATTCCTTTAATCTACACCACCTTCATAAGAGGATCAACTTCCTTACACCCTCCTGCTCTCTGCTGGGTCTTTTTCTGATGTATCAGTAGATAACTAAAAGATTTTGATGACCATCAGCTCAGTGTGTCCCCTGAAGGAAAGCACATCTACTCCCTCACTCTACTTCATCAACACGAGATTCTCTGCTCCTAACAAGCCTTCATGAACTGGAAATCATAGAGACACCATATTTCCAAGTGGAGAGTCTTGGCAAGAGGAGACAATCAGCTCTGGAAAGAAAAACAATTTATTTCAAGCAGATTAGATCTATATGGAGCCACTCGCAAGGAAGAACTTTTCTGGTGATAGTAATTTTACCTAGCACTCAGCTCCATGCAGAGCATGTGAATCCTATGATTTGAAAGGCTTAAAGAGAAGTTGAAACAACAAATCTCTCCCAGATTAGTGATTTTTGATAAAGCTGGAGAGATGGTTAATGCAACTCATTGAACACTGACACTCCAGCTCAGACAGATTTAGATAGGAGAGGGCATTAGACATGCACATAAGGAGTAGTATGGGTAGCATTACAGAATCATAGAATCACAGAATAGTTGAGGTCAGAAAAGATCTCTAGAGATCATCTAATCCAACCCTCCTGCTCCAACAGGAACACCTAGAGCATGTGGCACAGTGTTGCATTCGGGTGGGTTTTGAAGATCTCCAGAGAAGGAGACTCCACAACCTCTCTGGGCAGCCTGTTCCAGGGCTCTGTCGCCCTCACAGGAAAGAAGTTCTTCCTCATATGGAGACAGAACTTTCTGTGTTCCAATTTGTACCCATTATTCCTTGTCCTATCACTGGCAACCACCGAGAAGAGTTTGGCCCCATCTTCTTTATATTCTCCCCTCAGGTATTTGTACATATTGATCAGATCTCCTCTCACTCTTCTCCTCTAGGCTAAGCAGGTCCAGCTCGCTTACTCTTTCCTCATAAGATAGGTGCTCCAGTCCCTTAATAATCTTTGTCACTCTACACTGGATCCTTTCTTGAAGTTCCACCTCCCTCTTGTACTGGGGAGCCCAGAACTGCACACAATACTTCAGGTGTGGCCTCAGCAGGGCTGAGTAGAGGGGGAGGATCACCTCCTTTGACCTGCTGGCAACACTGCTCCTAATCAATAGAATTCTCTATTGGATTAGTTGAGGAAAAGGTATGCTCATAGCTAGGACAAGTGAAGAGATCTGGAGCAAGCTTATGATGTCTTTCCTCCATTCCCAACCCTTCACCAACTCCTTGCAGCTTGAAGGTACCTCTGCCACAGCCAAGCTACAGCTGCACGCATGAAGCCAGCTCAGGACACGTGAACCCTCATCATGACTGATGAACTGAGTCAACAGCTCACAATAGTTTAGCATCCAGGCCAGTAATATCCCCAAAGGAAGCTCTGCCCCAGGTGAGGTGGTACAATAAGCTACCCGTGCCAGATCCCCATCAGCTCGGCAGCCACAGTCTGGAGGAAATAACCACCAACACACAAAAAAATCTTTTCCCAAGCTTCACCACTCCTTTACCCACTTGCCTGTGATGTCATTTGTACAACACAAGACTGTATGAGGCTGCAGTGAGAGGATCACCAGCCTGTCAAGCTGGTGATATGAAGAATGGTATTAAGTAGAGCAATTAAATTATTTCTGTAATTATTCTCACACAGTAATAAATAATGTAGGCCCACACGTCTCTCTGGAAGTCACAATAGCGAGAGAATACAGGGTGAACAATACAAATGAAAAAGAAATAATAATAATAATAATAAAACACTTAACATTCATACTGTAGTTTTCATTTTCAAAGCACAGTGCAAACAATAATTAAGAAATGAGTAGAATGACAGACAGGAGAAGGTGAGAGAGAAAGGAAAGTAGGAAACAGGAGAGGAAGGGAAGGGGGCAAATGTGGAGCAGCGCTGGGAGACCCTGCAGCGGCAGTGCAGCAAAGCTCACAGCTTGGTGGAAACGCTGCCCAGCCATGTGGAAAGCCAGCATCATGTGGCTCTTCAAACCTCATTTCCTTATTTCTACAGCAAGCTGGGGGAGTAAGGAAATGGCTCTGTTTCCACAGAAAAGCGAGCACCAAAATAAACACACTAGCAGAAGCCAGGACAAAAAGCTGTGCTGTAAGTAGCAAATACACACCTGGAAGAGCCAGCAGCTCCATCACAGAGCCTCCTCCAAACTATTTTTGTCAGTCCCCTCCAGCACGGAGACTCGGCCGTGATTGTGCTGGCCGCAAGCCAGAGAGCTGGCAGTCAGCATGCAGGGGGCTGGGGGAGGCTCCCCTGCTCTTTGCGGAGCATTTCACTCTCATGGCTTGTCTGCAGCCCTCTAGCAAGGGAAAAGCGTAGTGAGGGGGGCACATGGTTGAGTCAGCATGCTGCAGGGAAGAGCTGCTGGCCATTCCCAGGGAGACACAAATTTCAGCAGCCCGATTCCCCTGCAGAGTAACAGCGCGTGGGAGTCATTTCTCATTCCCTCTGTGGCTGAGTGTGGAGTGGAGGAGGGAACCTTGTTTGCAGATGTGAGGATGGGAGCAGGGAGGCAGTGCTCCAGAGGGGACGCCGCTGCCCTATCCCACTGCACTGTCCTCTACTATGTGCCTCTGTCCCGGGCCCACTCTCTGACCTTTTTCCAGGACATCTCCTTGTTTCAGGATCTCTTCCCTTTTCTTCATCATCAAATCCCCCTCTCCCACCTCATCTCAGTCATGTGCAAGCCCGGATGCCCTCATACAGCTAATGCTGGTGTTGCCCCAGGTCCTCTCAATTTCTCTTCCTGGTTCCTAGTCTCTTTGCTGTGTCCTCATAGGTCCTCTCATCACTGCTAACTCCGGCCCCTATCTCTAGTTGCAGCTTTTGCCAAGCACTGCAAGTTTCACCACCAAATTCCTGTCCTTCTTCTCCAAATACTAGTGTGCCCTCCCTCCAGGTATTTCACCTTAATCTATTCCTCTGTTACCATCCTCCACAGAAATCAGTCTTTTAGCCTGCTGAACAGTTTGTTCCTCCTTGCTGGATCACTCAGGGACCTCGCTGACTCCAAAGGAGAGCCAGTTCCACCCACCTCCAGCCCCCAGCATGGCCTGCAGCTGCCCAGAGGTGCAGGTACAGTTCTGAAGTACAGCATGCAAGTACAGAAATGCAAAAACTCCTCAAGAGTTCTTGGCAACTACACAGTGGTAGCAAAAGTACATGCCTGATTGAAAGTCCTCCCTCAGAAGACGTGCTCTGTAAACTTAGGTCCTTGCCCTGAAGACCTGTTGTGACCAGGCAGAACCTTCCAAGGAAAAGGTGCCAACATTTTTAACATGTATTTTCTTTTGTGTTATTTTCAGAGTTTCTTTATTTTCCAAAAGAAGTAAAGTCAATCAGTCAGAGGCATACACCTGGCATAGTAAACATGTCCAAGCAGTCATAATCTGGCAAAGCTACAAGAAACACATGAGGATCTCACAATGGGGAATGGTAGGCAAGCTTACAGTTGTAGATGGTACTATCAGCCTCACATAAAATAATTTCTCCTGCGTGGCACACCTATTCTGCTACCTCTAATTGAGGTTACAGCTTCTCCTCCTGGAGTCTAGATTTTCCCCTCAAGTATTGTATTTGCTTCAGCTAGAAGAATTCATTAGTTGCTCCCTAGCAATTAAGTAGTCTTTGCCTTTTGTAGAGCTTAAAGGACTTTACAGGAGCAATATGATTGTCTTCTTGCAAGAGAAAAATTGCAGTAGGCAGAGCAGAACAACGGTCTTGAAATCATGTAGAAAGCTATTTTAGAGCAGGGCTGTAACCAAGACACCAGTCTTTCAGGCCTATTTGAATCTACTAGCCCAATGCATCCCTTGGATCAGTCCTACTGTCCTAGTCAATATGCATGTTTCCTTTTTTTTTTTTTCACCCTCTTTTTGCAACATACACCATAGTACAAGGAACCTCATAGATATGCAGCTAGAAGCTATTGCCAAAGCACAGAGAGAAAAGTACTATGACAGTCTTTGGGATATTTTCCTCCAATCACTCTCAAAACCTCAATCAAGTCCACTTCTTTTGTTCTTTTTTTTTCCCCCCATGGTAGTGGATTCAGGACAAGTTTTCTGTCTCTATCTCTCAGCTTGTTCATTCTCTTTCTCCTCCACCCTGGATATATAACATTCTCCAGTGCTTACTCCAGTCCCGTTTGAAAACAACTGAAGCAATGCAACTTCCATATTCTTCCCTGAGGGGACCATAGCACATCCTAATAAAACTCACAGTGTCTGGACTTTTTTGCTGATACACATTTAAATGGTATCTTTTCCTCGGTTTCATCTAATTCTCCTACATGTACTTCTAGTAACTACCCTAAGGATTATTTCCTCTAATCTTGGTATATCTCTCTCCACTGCATATATAAATGAGCCCCCTGACTCATTTTTCAGCCAGTTTACATCTGTATACATTTACAGACATTTCAGTCTTTCTTCATGCATCAGTCCCTCCAGACCCTTAAGAGCCACAGGCTACAATCATATCTTTTTTTAAATTCTGTTTTTTTCCAGCCTGTGCATATTTAAGTCTCTTAACTGCCCTTATAATCTATCCCCTCCAAACTTCATTATGGGGCAAATAAAAGGCAAAGAGAATACAAGATTCCCTGGAAATTGTTTCTCTGTCCTGCAGTTACTGGGGAATGACACGTGGATCTAAAGCAGCAGCATTGGGCAATTTCACACTCCTTGTTTTCAATTTCACTTTGAGGCCAGTTTAGGGTAGGGACAAATTTGAGCGTAATTAATTTAGATTCTGTGAGACAAGTAACTGCTTGGGGTTGTAATAAAGGTCTGCCTGCTCTAGAAAGAAGAAACTAATCTTCTCGTCCGGCTGTGAATGGTACAAATTGATTTAATACTTTTGTATTGCATTTGTTTTGAAGTAAGTTGTTAGAATAATGATTGTAAATAATGACAGGTCAGGTCTCATCAGGTGTTTCTTTGGATAAGTGCGCACAGGTTTAGAGGTTTCAGACTATCAGTCTGAAAATTAGCGTTAAAAAACAGAAAGAAAAAAATGTTTTTCATAGAAACATGATTATTTGCCACATCCAAGCTTAGTGGAAAGCAACCTTTTTCTTTTCATAGATATTTCAATTCTTCTATTTCCAAGTAAAATTGGCAACATTGTATATATGCATTAGTAGGAAGGAAGTGAACTCAGCTTTTTGCCCTATGGTAGGGCGGCAGTGGTTGTATCTGAACAAGACAAGGAAAGTTCCAGGAACATTCTTCTGCCACCCAAAAGAAAAACAACCTATAACAACATAAAAAAAAAAAAACCCCAAACTCAGTACCTCAGTACTCCTGCAAGAATTCTGTGACCCAAAATAAAGCAGCTTATAAATACCGATGAAAGACCCACTAGTGTGTGTTAGGTTTCCTTGCATTCAGCATCCCACACCTAGCCCAGGACAGCTGTTGCCAAAAAGCCATGAATCTTGGCTTAGTGTTAGCCTTACCTGGTCTCAGTAGGTTTTTATCTTCCCCAAGCCAGTGAGGATGGTGCCTTCAGGCTTCAGGGGTCTGAGGCTCCACATCTCCAAGGCTCAGGGCAAATATAAAGTGTGTCAGATAGAACTAATTAGGGAAAATGTGATGACAACACTTTGGGGAAAAACTGTATTATTTCAGTTAAAAAAAAAAAAGTAGTTTTGTTTGATTTTTTTTTTCTAAGCAACAAAATCAAATACTTTATTTTTTCTTATGATTTAATTCTGACTCCTGGAAACAATACCAAAACCAAGCAAAGTTTGAACTTTTTTTTCTAAGAAAATAGGAAAGTAGAGCTAAACTTTGAAAATTTAAAAAGACAACTTTAATATAATATGCAACAAAAGAAATGATATATTTCTTTGAAGTAATTTTTCCAGTGAAATAATATTGACAGAAATATTTCAGATCTTGTTTAGGAAACTAGAGTTGACATTAAAGGATTTTGTGTGGAGGGAATAGATACAGGTGTAAACATAAATTACTGATCCACTTGGCCTGTTCTTAGAGGTGTGTATACAAAGGAAAAACAGTGTTGTCATACAGTACTGGCTTTCATTCTCTCCATCTCTTGGACCTACCTTTCTTCTCTTTTCCCAACTTTTATGGAAGACTTTTATAGTTAGAGGACACACAATGTTTAGTTCATTATTTCTACACTACACAGAGCTTGTATTTGGCAGCAAAAGGAAATAAAAGTACCAAAAGCAAAAGAAGTGTATTAATCATGCCCTCAATAAAAACATATTAAAAGCTTGAAGGGAAACTGCTGATTTTTAAAATCAAACTCATCTTTGCTAATCACTAGATCAGTCTGGGAAACATTTAAATTATTACTATCATCAAATGCAAATGCAAAGTTTATTTCTGAAAAATACAAATGCTTTATGAAATTACATGAATTGCAAATAATTTTTCTTTGGAGGGAAAAAAAGCCAGAAATCTTCTAACAATATTGAACCATACTCTTTCAACAACTGCAGACCAAAATGTGTCTTTTTTTCCCTTTTAAGGAACATTTTGTTTTGGAATTTATTTCACCTCAGTTCATATAATACATTCAAAAGGATTTTTTTCTTTCATTTTGACTTAATTTCTTTCACACAGAGTCTTTAAAAAAATCAGCTGTCATCTCTAGTAAAAATTAAAGAAATCTACATCCAAAATAATTGAGGTTTGCATTTCCCATGCATCTCTATTATTTAACCTTTGGAAACCTGAGAGTGAAAGTGCCTTCCTTTTAATTACAGATGTTCTGCTTTTAGCAGTGCTGTCCCATTGTCTTTGACTTTGTCCTGGTTTTGGTGTGTATCTAGGCTTTCAGCTCATCCAACTAGTTTTGGCTTCTCTGTATGTGCAGCATCATTTTGCTGTACTCTGGCCAGCAGCTAGTTTTCTACCCTGCTGTGTTACACTTATTCTTGGGTTTGGACATGCTCCCCAATGAAATACCAAGGAATGCCACTGTTGTAGCAGTGTGGCTTAGGCACAGAGCTGCCACAGCAGCCTTCAACATTTAAAGACAGAGAGTACACGTCTTGGAGATCTTGCCAGAAAATAAGAGAAAGAGAATAGTGACTTATGAACTGAAGCTGGCAAGGCTGAAGGGACATAGAAGCTTTGGGGCACACAAGAGGGAAAAAGAACAAGTTAATGGAGTATAAGAAAACTCCATTATCTAGGTTGTGTATGAAAAGAGGAATTTGGCCTCTAAAGAATCAAGGATTTGGGATTTGGGGTTAGTTTCATGAAGCTCTTGTTCTGATTTTATTATGGGCGCAGCCCAATAGCATAGATCATTTTTTGCATACAACTTTATTTCCACCAGGAGGGTTATATTCTGAGAGCAAGCACTAGAGAAATCAGCAAGGGACACAAGATAAAGGAGATTTTCAGCTGGAAAAATATAATCCTCCCCTTCTTCCAATATTTATCCTGAGTACTGCATGTGCACCATTATGTTACTTTACATTTACATTATGCTCTAAGTCTGGACAGGACAAGAAGTGTTGGTGAAATGGTATGACTGCAGAAAAATCAAGGAACACTTCCACGAGAAATGATCACCACCAGCCAGGCTCTGAAGGAAAGCATTTTCTGCTCTTACCCTTTCTCCTTCCATTACCACCATGTTGACTTTTTTCATTATTTAAAAAAGTAATAGTCATGAAACAGACAAGTCAGCCACATAGTTTTATCACTTTTTATGCAAGAAACTCAATCTTTTCCAGTATAGTATGTGTCCTAAAGCTGAACAACAATTTCCTTTTCAGATATAAATATATGTTGCATATAGGTATAACTTGTTACTACTACGTTATTGTTATTATACTATAAGTATAAATTGCTATTATTTCCATTTCTGTTACTGCTGCTTTACCTCCTCATTCCGAGCAGAACTGAGGTAGGTAATACTGAAAATATAATAAATAAAATAAAATAAAATAAAATAAAATAAAATAAAATAAAATAAAATAAAATAAAATAAAATAAAATAAAATAAAAGTAAAGTAAAGTAAAGTAAAGTAAAGTAAAGCAAAGAAAATCCCAGTCGAAATATCTAGTCTCAGGTCTGTAAACACAAGTTACTGGTCTGAGTGCCTATCATCTGAATTGACAGTTTGCAACCTTAGAGGTTTCCTACCACAATTAGTTTTCCTGCCCAATCAGTTATTGAAACAGTGCAGACATTCCTATACTCTGCCCTGTGATCACAGAACTTGCTTTTCTATGGAGATCTAACGCAGAGGCTACTGGGCTATGTTAGTTGTCCCTCCCAGTCTATAAATCTCTGACAACAGTCAGATAATGACCACTGCAGTTCACAAGGTTTGGTATCACTGCTGGCAATCTCATCAGATGCTAAAAGGATTTAACGGGTTAGGAGGAGGCTGCATTGGAAAAGTGGTCTCTCTAGAGCTCAACTGAGACATGTCATGTGTGTGTACCGTGTCATTTTCCTGGAACTAGGCACAGGTTTCAATGTGCACAGAGATCATCTGGTCATTTTCTTCTGATGCCAAACTAGAAAGAGATTAAATGCAACATTTTGTAACAGCTAAACAAGTGGGACTAGGCACATGAGCACCTAGGAGAGAAATGCTAAAAGTGTATGCAAATGACTATACACTAATTGTTCAGAAGAAGCAGGTTAAACAGAGAAAACCATAAATAATATGGTTTATAAATATTAGCTACAAAATCTAATTAAATGCAATATTAAAGAGCATGAATTTGAACAAAACAACCAGGAAATCCAGATGTTACAATTTCAGCAACATACCTCTATCTGCCATGTTATACCTTGGACAGGATTCACAGCATTTAACTTCAGGCATGAAGAGGAAGTCAGAGATGCAGTCTGTTTTAGTAACAAGTAGGAAGTATAGGAATACCCTACAAGCATTTAAATGCACCCTATGGAGGGTGGGATGAATTGTCTTCAGCAGCTCATGAGTGTAGAGATACCTAGATTTCTAGCTAGTAGGTAAGCAATATTTCAGATGTTTGTTAATTGAGATGAAGCAAATCTATGCTATACATTATATGAAACATCTGTCTATGTGTGCAGGGGGAAAGTAAATTTAGGCTTGAAATCTACATTTTTAAATTATTTTCCGTGTTCTTCTGCCTCTCAATTTTCTATCTTAACCCTCACTGAAGGTAAAATGCAATTTCATGTGTTAGTTGTAAGAAGGTGGAGCAGATGAGGGGTTTTGCTCTAACCTCCAGAGAAAAGTACCTTATGTGTCACACTAAGGAATCAGTGGTTTATACCATTGGTCCTACTGATTGCAAATGCATCCAGAGCACAGCCAGGCTGTAGGTGCAGGTCTGAACCTGTGAAATGCTGAGCAAGTTCAATCAAAGTCAACTGCTGTGGGTGTTGAGGGGAGGCTGAAAGAAGCTGATGAAGCTTTGCAGGATCAAACCTTAACCACACAACTCATTTGCAAACAGTATGACTAAGAGTCAGTGACAGCAAAGCCTCCATCAGGGCCCTTTTTGGAAAGTAGATTACTAAGGACTTACCAGACTGACTTCAATATTTTTCAGTAGAATATCAATGTATTTACTCTGCTACATTTTAATTTAATTAATCAAACAAATATTATCCGATAAAGACTATGCATCTGTGAATCAGAAACTGTAAAGGTCATCCATTTCAATTTATGTTTAAAAGAAATCTTGCCCTTTCCAAAAAGGCAGATCTTTGCATGAAACCTGCTTCTCCTGTCCACAAAGCTACAAGAAGAGAGCTGATAAAACAGTGTTTTCCATTCATAAGACCTCCGTCTTTGAACTCTCCATGGGTTGCCTGCCTGCCAGAATTTGCCTTTGAAGTGAGTCAGTGGGGTATACAGGGCAGTAGCAGGACATGCTGCCTTCCTAAGGAGAGACCAGAGATGGGTAAAAAGAAAAATCTTTGTGAAGTCCAACAGGCCAAATTCCTCTTTGTATTACAGCTGTGTAAATTTGATCTAATCTTACCAAAGGTACTAAGACTACACTGGATCTGCACCACAGGAATCTGAAATCAGAATTTGGCCTGCCAAGTTCAAAATCACAAGTACCATTCTCCAGTGCTTGGGAGGTTTGGAAGCTTGTGAATACTGGGTATAAAATGCCAATGTAAGTGTGAAATGTGGTACTCTAAATTCCAGACCTCTTTTGCACAAACATTGATAACCATTCGAAGAAGAGAGAGGAGTGCAATGAGACATAGAGGTGTTGCCTGACTCTTCTCAAAGATGGAAAAGCTTTACTATCAGTGAAGTAAGGCAGAATGACACTATCACATGTGAAATTATTCAGGTGAAGAGAAAATAAAAGCCTGTGATTATTTTATTTAATAGTTGCTTTAGCTCATAGTCCAATTTCAGAAAATAACCTGAATATTAGCTGTATATTATTTATACACTGAACAATTGGTCAGAGTGAGAAAATAATTTGTGACTAATTTATTCCCATCTACTCACCTATAAAAACCTGCACTAAATTAACTAAGAGTAAGAAAACTTACTCTTCTCAGTTTGTTAGATCTCATTCTAAGGAAAAATTGCCATATTAGTTATAATTCTCCCCATTCATTCATTGATTCTCTCTAGTTATATGTCTCAGATGCTCTTAAAAGTGACCTGCAAAATAAAAATAATCAGTCTGCATCATTGTTTGCTTCTTTATGAAGCATCAAGTGGGGTCAAGAGGTTCTTCTCAGTAATAGGGTTAGGCCAGATTCTTTCTTGTGCTGGACCTGCAAGGCAGCCCTACTTCTCTGAGGTATTTCTGTTGGCCCACATCAGCCTGGAGGCCACTGCAAACTACACTGGCTGGCCAAATGTAGACTCAAGTGTGAATTGAGTATCCTGGTTCTCTGAGGTGAGATTTGTATCAGGTTGGGCTACATCCCATGAAAGTTCCCCATACTTACTTCACTTACTTTAGCCTTGAAAATCAGTGAAATGACAGTGATATAAAAGAATAAAGTAATACAGCAGAAATGAGAAGGACTTAGCTAGACTGGTTCAGACTGGTTATTTGTTTTAGCTGACACCTATTTAACTCCAGAAACTAATGAAGACTTTGAGAGGATGGCTTTATTAAAGATTTAATTATTTTTCAATTAAGATGTAGGATCTGTATTAAACATCCCTGAAAATACCACAATGTCCTCCAACTTCATGCAGGGAAAATCCAAGTTAGCATTCTCAGCTCCTCTATGGTAAAACACAGACAAAAATAAAATATTTTCAAAAATCACAATTGTCAGGGGCTCTTTACCTGTCATAAAGAAGAAGAAAAGAGCTTATTCTTTTGCAGTCCTCATGATTCCACATGATTAATAGGCCCTACTCAGCAGTGCTACACAGAGTTAACTCTTTTAATCTATCTTGGAATCTGTCTCTCTCTAATTCCTCAACCCTTGAGACTGCAACTGAGGATAAGAGAGTAAAATATTTTTCTCTGTTTTCAGTTCAGATCTGCAGATCTATATGAGAAGTAGGCTCAATTTTACCTTATCTGCCATGATCATAGAGGAGCCTCCATGGATGCCCAGGATGGGAGTGAGGGTCTGGGCAGATATGAAGTCCAGGATCTGTGCAATGGCTTCCTGGTCTGTGTCATCAGCGAATACCACCCCTTGAATCTTCCGATCTGACATGAGGTCACAGATGCGGGTGATGATGCTCTTGGGATCTGTCTCATTCATGGCCACCAGCTCCACCCGAGGCACCACTGAGAGGTGGTGGAAGTCATCTTTCTCGTGGGCATCTTTGATGGCCACTTCGTCTGAGGTCCCCACCAGGATGACTGCGATGCCAATGCTCGGGTGGCTTTTCTGGGCATGGGCCCCGCTCCCTGTTGTCGCGAGGACAGCCAGCACCAGCCAAAACCTTGGAGAGTAGCACTCTACCCTGGGCCTCATCTTCGGCTCTTACACTCCCTGAGCAGGACAGAAATAAAAGGCAGGGGAGGAGAGATAAAGGGAAAGTGATTAATTGACAATGCAACACATGCACTAATTTTCAAAGCAGAACCCTTGATTTTACTCATCCACTAGCTTTCACCCCACCAGAAAAGTCTATTTGTTCCTCTTGCCTGATGTCCAGCCCTTTGGCCATATCTGGAGTTCTGTTAAAATCAGGGGGTTGTCAGGCTCCCTGAGATAGTCCAGTTTCTACTTCAGAATTTCGAATTACTTCAGAGAGCAGCTGTCAGCAGAAGATAGGATAATGTCATCTCTCAGGTCCTGTGTCACTTTGCCACTCAGGTCAAAAGTGATTGAGAATTGTCCTTTGAGAGGTGTTCGGCTGCCTTTGTGAAACTAATTGCTTATGTCAAGCCTACGTCTAAATACTTACTCCCTAAATAAAGGAATTATTGATGTGTACAATCATTTTGGCCTTCTGCAGGATGTATAAGCAGAGAGGCTGAAGAGACCAGGATTCCCTTTTGCTTTCTCAACCCAGCCCATCTATACTAAATTGAGCACGGACAGGTAAGGCCACTAAATGTGTGTGGGCAGGGGGAGTTTACACTGTGTACGTGTGCGTGCATTCCTTACAACCTTCCTACCATGGGGACACACACATGGTTCCAATCCAAATGTAGTACTGTCAATCACATGTCTTTCACTCATACAATTTTGATTTATTTTTATAAAATCAGGAACACAAAATTTCCAGTTGATCAAGGCAAAAAAAAAATAGTATAGTGCAGGGTAGATATTCCCTCTAAGCCCTACATGGCAGTTATTTTTGCCCAGAAGCAGAAGGTGCACAAAGCTTACAAAAGTTCACACTCAGCTACCACAGCCAAGGATTTTACAGTGATCCTTTGCCTGAACATGCCCACTTTATCTCACAACCATAACAGTAGAAATGGAAAAAAACAGTGAGGTCATCTCTCCAACGTCTGCCTGGGTAGGACTGTTTCCTATGGGTTTTTTCATAGTTCTTTTTTTATTCAGTCATTTCAATAATACTTTGCATTCCCACAGCACTTTCCATCCTCAAGACATTTCATAAACACTAAATATTATTAGAACTCTCCCGGTTTGTGGGAAAAAAAAAAAGGAGAACAATGACCCCCACCAGTCACCTCAACAACCTCATGAGAGGCAGCACTGCTTGACAATCCTAAACACGGTCACATTACTACCCTGAATAGGTTTGGAGTATTTGAAATTATAGAAAACTCTCCCTCGTCTCCAAAACTTGTATTCAGCTCTTCATGTCCACAAATACATTCTTTAAGAGTGATATATATGTATATAATTATATTATATATATAACAGTATATATATTATACATTATATATACATATACATACATGTATAGATAGATAGATAGATACACACACACTTAGAATAAATACACTGGCCCTGTCTTTATTTACACTGCACTCTCTGCCCTCTGGTCTTGGAGGATCCCATACCTGGACCTTTCCATATTGTTATATATACCCTTCATTGTTATATATATATATATACCCTTCATTGTTATATATATATATATATATATATACACCCTTCATTGTTTTATATATATATATATACACCCCTGTCAAATTGATAGAAAGCCACAGAACATGACAGGCAGGACTTCAGGGGAACTAGAAACCTGTTCAGCCTCCCTACCCAGTACCAGTCACCCCAGTAAAAGAGCACAAGGGGCCCCATCATGCCCTAGCAAAGAGAACACATAGGCTCAGCATCCACTCCTCTTTCCCAGGGCAGAACCTGATCCTCTCCTCTCAGAGGAGGCTAGCAGGGAGAATGTATTCCGCACTGATATTATTGGATAAATAAGCAGATAATAAAACAGATAATAAATATGCAAGGAAGGAACCAAATCCACTTAGGAGACTGAAAGGACTGTGGGTATGAAGCACCAATCGATTCTGAACTCTCTGACGGATCTACTTTCTGAGTGATGTTCATGAGGAGAACCAAGAGACTTTGAGAGTTTGGCAAAATGAACAGCTAACTTCATTCCAGAAGGACTGTTATTCTCCAATTACGAGTCACTAAATTAGATTCCTTCACAAAGAAATGCGGTCCCCATTCCTGTGACGCTTTATTAACTTTAATGCACTCTATACGCTCTCTGTCTCTCACTCCCTTGCTCACTCACTTTAATGCTATATTTGCTCTCTCTAAAATATGTCTCTTGCGATCTTACTGCGTAGTCTCACACAATGTATTACGCTTGGTTAGGCAATGGCTAGCTGTGATGCCCAGCGAGCAGAATGCAGGTTTTACAGTGCCCCTCTCCCAGCAGAAACACTTCCAGGGACCTCCACAGCAGAGCTCAGAGCATAGTAATACAGGGGCTAGGCAGGCAAACGTGGCAGCTGTTCTGCCTTTACACCCAACCACAGATTTCTCCCACAGGGAAAAATGCTGGCCAAGAAACCCGTTCCCTCTTTACCTGCATCAAAGCCAATAAATATCTAGCATTTATCTTGAAATGACAGGAGAAAAAAAAAAAAAAAAAAAAGACCCCAAAGACCACTTATGTGCTAGTCACTGGATGCCTAGCTCACAAGATCTGCTCCCCATTCATTTATTTTCATTCAAAATGAGATGATGGGGCTCTACCAGATCCTTAGGCATTGGCCAAATACACTGGGAGAAGCCAGGGCTAATGCAAAGAGGGGCTGCACAGCCCATCTGGCATTTCCTTCCACTGCAGCTTCTCAGACACTAACCCTCCCCTGGAGTCAGGCAGGGCAGTGCTAAGGCAGCTAGTGTCATACCACGTACCCCAGCAAGGGCCTGTAACACCACTGTCACACTCATGGTGGATTTCAGGTGCTCCATGGATGGCTGCATGCCAGGAACAAGAGTCCTTTTGAGGCAGTAGCAGGTACAAGGTCCAGAATGGGCTCTCTAGTGGGATAGTACATACAAAGGGATGTGAAAAGGTAGAACACCAATAAATCACATCCAATTTGGGACTGGTGGCAGACAGTTTACTGCTAAGTGGCCTCAGTTATTCATCTCTGCAGCTCTTTTAATGCTTTCATGAGGCAGCAGCACATTCAAACCACAGTGAGGAGCTGCTCAAATAGTGGAACAGGGGTGCTCACTGTGTATATCATCCTTTTCTTACCCACCTGTGAATGAGTTTTGCTCACATGTAGTAGCCACTATCCATGCAGGGCTCACATGCAAGTCCAGGCTGTTTAAGAGAGGAATGGACCTCTCAGCATCAACCTCACCTCTCTTTCCTTTCCTGGTCCGGCTCTCTACAAGCCCTCTTGAATGTGTGCTGCTATAGGAAAGGCTAGGGTGAAGCAGCACAGGCTTGCTATCAGATTAAAGTGACCCCAGAAACATTACCAGAGGTTGTTTGTGCATAAACAACAGCAAGATTTATTCATTATTTTCTACACTGCTTAAATACAAATGTTTGAGTCCCATCAAGGAAACCCATCAAGGAAACAATGGAGACACAGGTCTTTTTGTGAGTGGTATTCTTTTTTTCTGGGACTATTTGCAAATACATGTGCAGGAATTCACAGACACAAGACAAGGTTACAGTCATAAAACAAGTCATTTGCCCTAAATTATTCCAAGTAGCTAGTGCTAGAGTCTAATTTCACAAATCAAGAGCAATTTTAAAAGGTACTAATATATTTTCTTAGGAATTATTTCAAATGGGCAGTTTTTTCTCTGTTCATGATGGGTTGCAGTGTTTAGAGCCTCTTTGTGATTTTGCCACTCCAACAATTTATTAAATCTAAACTCCAGTGTGACCAATAAAATCTTTCATACATTACACTATCATATATACCACACTATCACTTTCTGTCTTGCTCCCTGATATGTAATATGTGACAGAGATATGAGACAAAGTGGTTTTAGAGACATATCTATATTTAGGTTTAAACACCCCTGTAAAACCATTATACCTCTATAATCTCATTTTATTCACCAGCAAAAAACATACAGCAATGTAGAGGAGTGCAATGTCTACTTAACACTGCAGAGCAACATTACACAATCATTTAAGACGGGAAGCAAGAATTAACTTCTCCAATTGAAAATGCAAGAAGTAGCCAGACATGCAGGTAGTCAGACACTATTATTCAGATTGGAATTTGGCCAGGACCAAAGGCTAGCTTACTTTAAAATATCATGAGAGTCTTATCTGACACTGCATTTTTACATGGATTATCTGTAAGATAAGTATTAATAGAAAATTATTAGACTGCACATGCAAAATGCAGCTCAGCATTTATAGATATTTCTGGACAATATTTCAAAATACAAAAAGTATACAAATAGGTCACTGTGTATCCAACCAGCTTAACTGCAAGTAAATATGCCAAGTGGCATATAGCAAGGCTAAACAATCTTTAGGTCAGATAAGGAAACTAAGGCTGAACATTGGCTAGTCCTGGGAATCCTGGAAACTCTGCTATGTACAGAGGTTGGTACCTCATTCTGCCACAGTCGTGTTGGCCAGGCAGCCTAGAGCAATTGCACGTTGAAGGCCCCCAAAACCCCAACCTAAAGCTCTATACAAGAGGACTGAGCACGGAACACATTGCAATGGGGGGCTGTGCAGTCTCCATCCTTGGAGATACTCAAAAGCTGACTGGTCATAGTCCTAGGCAGCTCTAGTTGGACCCTGACTGAGAAGAGGTGTTGAACTAAATGATCTCTAAAGGCTCCTTGCAACCTCAAACCTTCCATGATTCTGCGAAGTCCTATAATGCTTCATCCCCAGAGAAAAAGCAGCCTTGAAGACATCTGTTCTAATTAGGAGGAATACAATGCTTCAGAAAGGATGCTGAACACTGTGTCTGCAAGCTATCAATGAAAGGAGCTGCATAGTGACAACAGCTCAGTGCTGATGGAAAAAGAAGAATAACACTGATTGAACTTCCAGCCACTGTGCCTAACCTACCCCAAAGAGTGATTAGGAGTTCCCATGCTTTCATGACTCATTCTGCCTTCTGGGAGCTCTGATGAGCTCCCAGCACCAGTCAGAGGACTTCAAGAAGCAGAATCTGAGTTTGAGAGCTAATTTTGCATCTGCATCAACCGTAATGCTAATTCCCTATCCCAATCACATCACTAATCACTAACCTGATTGCAGCCCTCACCATCACCTGCAGCCCAGCTGCTACCCTAGGGATAGATGTCCTGCTGACATAGTCCCCGTGTCAGCTAGCTATCAGTTACGGCATGCCTCAATATATTTACTCATCATACTCAATATTTTAGTTGATGCCTGCTCCATTTCTCAATTAGTTTGAGTTGCATTAACCAAAACAATACTATGTTTCATGCCCTAGCTGGAGAGACATCTCACTTGTGATACACTATACAAAGCTAGCAGGTACTTTGTGCCTGGTATCTAATACACCATCAGAGAACTGGAAGCTCTAGCAAAGGCAAATATTACACTAGACAACACATTCACACATCATAGACAATAATAGACAATACTGCAACTAGATAGCCCAGCTACTGGGCCGCCTGTCAACGAAATGCCCGGACCAAAGAAGAGCACTATTTCAAGGTTTACCAACAGCATATTTAATCTTTTTATCTGCTTGCCTTACAGATAAGCAGCAAGAGCTCAGAAGACCTCTGCAGAGAAAGGGGAGAGCTAATTGCAGCCCTGTAAAATGTCACTCCTGAGAGCTAGGATATAAGGCCACAGATTATGACATAATTGACACCCACATCTCTCCATTTTTTTTCTCATTGCCTAATTATTGGCAAGACAGTTTTCTCCCCTATTGCTGTGGGCTTTGGCTCCTCAGGAGACGTTTTGCCTTTCCTTTTAACTTAGGACCACCTCCCATTCTCACTGTTAACACCTTCGCTCCAAACCAACATGCAGCTTGTTATGTGCCTGTCGAGAAACATTCCTCACTTTTTAATACTGCTTTTACCATTTTGCTCCCATAGGTTCAGCACAGTCTATTTGTACTCTGACAGCTCTCGTTCTGCTGTTACCCATATTAATGCTTACTAGGTAGGTGACATAAGTGTCCATAAATCTTGTTCTGACTCAGAGCCCCGTTGTTTATGGGAGTTTTGCAAACAAAGAGAAAGAATAGGTGGGAGATGGATCTGGGGCACAATGGATTTGTCTTGAAAGCATCTGCACACTTTAGGTGCTGAGAAACAGAAAGAATGATGTTACAGAAAAATATCCATACATTCTGAGGAGGAAGATGGAAGAGACTAGAGACAGCGTAAGGTGCCATCCACAGTGATGAATGCAAGAGTGATACAGGGTCAGGGCCAAAATAGATCTTTCTAGTAATTCTGCGTAAACTCCCTCCACTGCATTTGAGTAGTTTTAGATGAAAGCTGGTAGAGTTTTACTTCATTTTAAATAGCTTCAAAGATCATTTATATTCTTATCCTGTTTTTAAACCATCCTGTAACAATGATATTTTTTTTTCTCAGAGGTCCCTTGGGCAGATCTTCTCTCTGCTCTTCACAACCATTCCCTCTCCAACAAACACTTCTGTCTGTGTCTGTTTGTCCCACAGATTTATGCCTATGTAACTTACAAGATGCTTCTCCTTCTCCCTTATTTTTCCAAAATCTGCCTTTTCTTTAGGATTTGTTTTAGGGAATCATCATCACTAAGGAATGCATGATCATATATCCCTAAAAGCCTTCAAAGCTCTTGGAGCTCACTCCTTCCTGATAGCTTTTTTTCTGAGAACCCTGGGAAGAAAGTGGGATTTATTTATTTCTTTTAATCTGCTTTTTCTTTATTGACCCAGGTGCAAATTCTTCCCTGTCTTGGGTGGTGTCAGATTAATTCCATATATCCCATGTCTATTTCTCCTCCTCTCTGAAAGCTTGATTGCCTCTGACTGCCCTACAGGTCTCTTTAAGGTAAGAGGTAACAACTCTTGCCTTTTTTTCTGCTTTACACAAGGGAAAAGAACTATTCTCTCCCTACACTTACGGTGATGGAAAAAAAACTTTGATCCCAAGGCACCATCAATTAGACCCAAATCACTCTCAAAAGATAAAAAGCTATGCCTCGTTATTGGAAGCTTGCCAAGGGGTAAGATCCCAGTTTCCTTCCTACTTCCTCCCACCTACATATTTTACATGTCATGGGTGATAACTGATCCAGCCACAGCCTTCTATCTTCTGTTGAGACCAATACCAAGTGATTCATAGAAATTACAAATGAAAATCCTTTTCTTAACAGTTATGCCTTTTCCTCAGCCATTTAAAGTTTGATCTCTACCACATCTACTATAGTGCACTATCTGCCCTAAACTGACTCAAACAATAAAATAACCACTGGCAGAAGACTGCTGCAAGGCTCTCATTTAGAAATATTACTCTAAACTCATCCTAAACTTATCCTAAACCTAGATTTTCCCCTTGCTCAGCTATCCTTTTACATAATAGCATCTCATTCATTCAGAGGAAACATCTTCCGACTCACCACTTCCACCCTGAAATTGCTTGTAGATGGTTATCTGATCACCCCTTGGGACTTCCTTCTGCTGCAGTAGAAGTTCAGCTGCATTCATGTCTCCTCATAAATTCAGGTCCCATGGGCCCTCAGCAGGGTAAGTGAGAGATGAAGAAGGCACAAGCTGAGCCGAAGAGAGCAGGAGCGAGTTTGACCTGCTTATACAGGCTGGCACACACATATGGAGCTGCAGGAATCAGTGTAACACACACAAAAGCCATTAAGTGAGACAGCAGGTCAGTCTGGCATTGCCCAGTGCCAACTTCTAAATGCCAGGGCATAGAAGCTTGGCACGGCCATTGCTCTCCACAAGTTTGACTTGCAGAGCCAGGCTGGAGCCACCGTTCTCCTGCCAGGATCTATCCCCCTCTTAGCTCCCCTGCTTAGACAAGTTTAAGAGAGATGAGACAGGCCCTCCCTGCCAGAGAGACTGAAATATCCTCACCACCTGGAGGGGTCAGTTGCCACAACTGTCACTTTGTACATGCTCCCTTTGAAACAAGGGTTTTGAAGTTTGTGAGAGTTTTATTGCCACATGCTTTTCTCACTTCAGACTTTCATCTTCCCCATCTCAAAACCGGAATCAGATTAGGACCTAGATCCTCCAAAGCAAGTGATGTGTCACTCTGCATGTGTGCCCCCTCTAAATGGATTTAAGCATGACTGAAAGCTACTTTGCATCCTGAAATGCAAACCTAATAGCAGTTTGATTTAAAGAGAAAGAACACTACACCTAAAACTACATCAGTTTAAACAATTAATTTGAGCAGGAATAGTTTGGTAATCCATACTGCAATCTCTTGCTTCCTTTCTTAATCCTCCACTTCCAATTTTCATTTCCAAGGAGGAAACAAAGCACATTAATGGCATGAGGAGGGGGTTCTTTTGCATTTTTTAAGAAATGTGTGCAGCCTGTTTTCCTGTCTAATCTTAAGGAACCAATCTTAAGGAGTAGGATTGCCAAAGCTAAGAACTAAATACCTCAAATCCATAAATATCTACGAGAAATACATGTTTAGCTTTAGTTAGATGGCTTGGAGAAGAACATTCTCTGTACTTCTCATTGTCATCAACCTTAATCAATTCTGCATTTTCTGTATATCGGCAGATTTTTACATTAAATTTTAAAAGATAAAATTAAGGAAAAACAAAAATTACATATAAGGATGGAAAGACTTTCCTATTCCTCACGTTCTAGTATGTGCAGTATGACGCTGTACTTGTTCATTTCCTGCATCATTTCCTTAAAGGGGGAATGCAGAGAAGCCCAGATGATATTGCAATGTCTCCTGAAATCAGCTGACAAACAATACAGTGTTATGGAAATCTCATGGGCTACTCAGAAAACATCCATCAAGGGATGTTCCTTGACCAGAAAGTTCTTTGGATGTCAGATGCAAGTGCTGTAAAGATCAAAAAGGTATCTTTAAATATATCAGAAGTAGGAAAGAATAAGTAATTTTTATTTATTTAGTTAGTTTAGGCAGAATTTGAGTGATTCTTTCTGCAAAATTGTGAACCCCAAAAGGAGAGCTGAAGATTGGGGGAAGATAAAGAGCACCTTCACTTTAGTTACAGCCAGATACAATGCATGCCACCAGATAAACGTATGACACCAGCCTGTCCTTAAGTAAGAACTTCATGGGAGTTTGTTTCAAGCTTTCAGCCCATGCAGCAAAAACAAGAGAATCCCCTGCACTGCCTCTGCTGTTTTTGCCACCATTTTAGCAACTATAAAAACTTAAACATTCTTAACCAGAGGTCCACTCCTCTCCAGACCTGATTAGGCTCTCATAAAGATGCTACATATAGCAGAAACAATAAAGATGACGACTCTATGCTCAAAGCAGCAAGAAGTGAGGAGGGCCAAGAAGTTGTGAAGCAGAGATGGACAGAGGGAGCTGTAGCTTGTATTCAGAGGGCATGAGGGCAAAGCTGCACAGTACTACAGAAACTGAAGGGTCACCTTTCCCAAACAGCCAGCATAACTCAGGAGCTATGATCTGTTGACTTACATTGGTATTTCTGGAACATTTTGGAATATTTTACACTTCGGAACATGGGACCATTCTAAGTGTCTGCAGTTGTACACTCTAAACCCACAGGCATCTCAGAAACACTTAGCCCTTTAGAAAAGCATGAGCTCCTACAACAAATGCTAAAGCCAGGAAAAGGGGTGAACGACAGGTGCAAATCAGGATCTTTTTTTTTGGTGGTCTCATTTCTATTCTTCATTTCCCTCCTTCTCTGATACTCTCCTCTGTCCTAATATTTCTCTCCCTCAGTTCAATGACCAGTAAGGTATCAGCCATCAAGCCACTAGATACAATATGTTTTCACAGAACATTAGTGCTGTGCACTGGACCATGCTGTGCTTGTGATTTTATGATAGGTCAGGACTGATTCGTCTTACTGAGACCTTCAATCAATAGCGCCCAGAAAGCTTTCCCAGCTGGAGAAACCCTGCACAGCCATCACTGACCTCTCCCTCAACCTAGCACTCAATCATATTTATATAGCTATACTGATAGAAACATACACAGGCAAAGTCACATCTAGACCATGGCCAGCCACTAACTATGGATGCTGCAGGGACAAGGACAGGAAAAGCCAGTCCAGTGTAAAGCAAAAGACTAGATGTGGCTGAGTAGAATGCCATTTCCATGCATTTTTCTCCCAGACTTCTCTGCATTCTCTTTCTCTAGCCTACCAAATTCATCCATATGGACTGCTTCAGCTATCTTTCCCAATAATTTACCTAGAAAAGAATGAAAGGATGTATGAGCATATGCCTGCTCCCAGCTCCAACACGGAAGGGAAAGGAGGGAGGAAGGGAAAGAAGGGAGGGAAGGAAAGAAGGGAAGGGAAGGGAAGGGAAGGGAAGGGAAGGGAA
>JAWLRI010000653.1:485757-509542 GCA_034781795.1 Crypturellus tataupa
GAAGGGAAGGGAAGGGAAGGGAAGGGAAGGGAAGGGAAGGGAAGGGAAGGGAAGGGAAGGACCACCAAAAGCAGAAAGTAGACAACTGTCACAATAAAGAATGAACTATAAGTAAATAAAAACAATTGCAATGGAAAAAGAAGAGTAACTATGAGTTACTTATGCATTAAGGTCATTTTATATTTTTAAAACAGTGTAAGGAAGCTTAGTATAAATGAAAATCTAGAATTTCAATATCCCCATAAACTTCCTTCAAACTGCAGTATACACTGTACTCTACCACCCTATCCAGCTTTCTGCATCACTTATTTCTAATCTTTCTTTTTGTCTTTGGCAGTTCTCACTGTCGTTTCTTTCTTCATTTTAAGCACTGCTTTACCCTTGGGCCTTCCTTTGTAGGTCTTAGCACCCTTGTATTCACACTCAAATACCTGGTTTTTGAAGTCTGAAAGCATGCAGAACAATAATAACAACAAGCAAAGTCTTATTCTAATTTCAGATACCACTATCTAAAATCAATAAGCATTTTTTGAAAGTATAAATACTATCCTTTTCTTCCTCACTTTTTACCTTATTCTCCTCACCAGGAAGATAGGGATTCATCATCCCTGTTTCATAGAGTTAGAACATTTAATAATTTATTGCATTTAAAGTACTTTTTGGTCTGAAGCGATTGAAGCCACAGGAGTTTTGACTATTATTATTGTTTTTTGTTGCGTTTCCCTGAAGGCAGCAATGTTTTTTTGTGAGATCATATTCAATATTACTCACAGTATCCCAAGACAGTGTAATAAAACTTGTGTGTCCAAGATCTTCAGGACAATAAAACCTAGCCTACTAGGAGAGAGAGAGAAGGGAACTGCTATAATATCAGATATAGATATTGGTTTTCAAGCAAAATCTCTGACATTTGTATCAATTTTGCCACATTGACTCAAACTGCAAACTGTCGCTAATCAGAAATTCCTGAGGAAACAAAATGTCATCAGGAAAAGCACATTTGTTGAGTCAGAAGTGTTTCAGTCTCATTAAAATATCTCATCTCACAACACATTTTCACCTACTGCAAACCATCTTCCTCATCGAACCAACAGAAGATCTTTCAAGACCAACACCGAGCTCCTGTGGACAGCCAACCTACGAGGTCTGAGCTGGAGCTGAGAGTCCTGAGATGGTCCAACCCAGTCCATCTGTCAGTTTAAACTCAGTTGCAGTCTAAACTTGGAGAACTCCTATTTCATCAAGGTACCTGCCTTGTGGGTATCTCAGGCATCCACGGAGTCTAAGGTTCCAGCAGTCTTTGGACAGCAGAAATGCAAGGCCAGCTCTTTCTGAAGTCACCTGTGAGTTATTACTCAAAACTCAAACATAATTTGAACATAACACATCTTGTAAGCTGTGGGTGTCAGAACTGGAGACTCTAGTACTTTAGATTTAGAAGATCTAGGGAAGGTAGTCAAACCAGAGTCTCCATGATTTCTATAATACGGATAAAAACTGGAAAGTCCTAAGAACATTGGTTCCACCTCAAACACAAATCCTGGCCTTACACCAGGGTGCCTGGAGGCTCTGAGAATCCTGGCGGAAGCTACAGCTTAAGATGTACCAGAAAGCTTGGGAAGTCCTCAGTCCTCAAAAAGGAAGTCCTTAGGTATAATTCTGAGAGTTTGTAGCTTAGGGTCAGTCCATTAGTGAAAAAGTCCCACAGCTTTAAACCCTACAAGAACGGGAAGGTGGGAGAGGAAAGTGATAGGCTTGATATGTTCACCACAGTTATGAGTCTCTTTTATAAGTTCCTCTGAAATTATATTTTCCCAGCATTTCTGGGTTGCAGGGAGAGGGAGAGAATTTTGCCAGTTAGTTTAGATTCAAACCAGACTTCAAGCAAGATGTATAAACTTCCCACGGTATGAAAAATAAGCAAACAAAATAAGCTCTGTTTTCAGCCTATTGACCTATGATTTTGTCAGACTTTGCAAACTAAACTATATCATCCCCATTTAGCACCTGAGTGAGGACTATGTGAAAAAAAAGGGGTTTCAAGAGGTACTGGCAGTCAAGTGTTATATATGGTCCTTGCTGAGTTTACAATGAGCAACTGCTATACTTCAGGGATTTCATGTTTTAAGAATTGATTAGAGACAATCATTAAAGACTCCAGGACAACTAGGGACAAGAGAAAAGATGTTACAGTCTGCCCTAACCCAAGCTTTTCTTGCAGTTATCGTCATTCTCTGTTGTACACTACATAGAGCAATGTTGAAAGGTAAGTACGTTCCCACTCCAAAAGTGAATATACTTCACTGACAGATGTGTGAGACATCCTCAGCTCTCCTGGGCAGAGGTAGCATTTATTGTTTTCAATGAAGAAGCACCAATTTATATCAGTAGAGGACCTGGAAAGTTTCATAAAGTGCCATAAAAACTTGTATTGCAGTAAACGGTCCTACAGCAGTTTGCATTGGTTGTACTACTACTGGTAAAAGAAGCCAAGAAAGCCACTTACAGAACTCCCAACCCTGCTAGAAAGAGGGATTTTGAGCTCTTTCAGAATGATCATTCACATACAGCTACTTTTACTCTTCAGTCATCTTTCCCTGCGAGCAACAGGCTATCCAGACTGCATTTCTTTGAGAGAAGAAATCAGACAGCAGAAGGAGCTCCTTGCAGGATGGCCAGTGATCCCTTTCCTGCCAGACTAGAAATACTGCAATTTCCTAAGGGTGCTCACTCCCTGTATTCCTGAAAATGAAAAACCTCAATAGCCCTCCAAAAAAAGCACTGTGACTCTGGTCACAACTGAATATTGTCTCACCTTGAGACAATATGTGTCTCATCTACAGACACCCATCTACATCCAGGCTGGTTCATTTAGAAAACTAGCAGCTTAAACAGGAACACGAATATTCCTGCGATACCAGGGATCAACCCTAGTGTAGTTGCTGACATGGAGGCATTGCTGACATGGAGGCTTCAGACAGGAGGTGGGATGTTAATGGATAGAGTGGCAAAGTTGTTTTCACACTATTGGTCCAGAAGTACTAGAGTGGCATTTAGATGCCATCCCTGCCCTGTGAAGGGCTTCTGTAAAATCCTGAAGATATAGCACCATGTAACCATGAAGTTAAAAAGTGTTCAGTTAGCAAGAGGCTGCAGTCCCTAGCTAAGCCACAGTCTTGTTTATATATAACAGTAACAATATTAACTTCCTGAAGAGCTAAAGATGAAGAACCTGAAGAGCTGCAAATATCACCTAGACCCTAAAATGGAGGTCTAAATGGGCCCTAAATGTCAGCTACATAAACTGCTTCTCCAAACTTTGCTGCATTCATCACTCAGCCTCCTCCTGGGACTTCCAAAGACTCCAAATGCATCACACACTTTGGGTCTTCCCTATTTCTCCTTCTCACTGCAGCTCTGACATTTTGCCAGGCCACAGGACTGTAGCACAGCCTACAGGAGTCAATGGCACAGTTCTCATCATTGACTGCAGTAGGACCAGCCCCAGCTAGAGAGGCATAGGAGCAACCCTAGAAAAAAAAACTGTATGATCAGAGACAGACATTTCAAAGGCCATAAAGGAAAAATATCACCACTTAGATGTTATGCTGATTTGCTGTGAGGCCTCTCTCTGACACAACTCCTGTTTTGGTGCCCTATCAGGATGACAGTGATACAAAGGACCTCATTTCCAAGCCAGGAGGCTGTTTTGTAGCAGTGTCAATTGTTATATATATGAAGGTGCCCAGGTACAATAAAATTCCTGGATGCCTTTGTGCTATATGTTTCCACTTATCCTTGTGCTAAAGGCTTGTAAAACCTCTCTGATCTGATCTGGCAGCTTTTAAATCCACTTTGTGCAGGTGTTTACCTCTTTGCGAGGCACTGGATAACAAGCAAGGGCGCTCAGGTTCTCTAAACCAAGCACATATTCTGAAAGTAACCTCTTGCCATGGTATTTGTCTCTTGCCATGATATTTCTCTCAGGAGAGAGAGGGAAAAGCTGGAACAAACAAGTCATGTATACATTATCACCTGACTACATTGCCCCTGTGTTGCTCTGGGATCTGTTCCTCCTGTCTGTACTTCATCTTGTGAGGCTGCAAATCTTCTGGGATCTTAAACCACTCCCCAACCATACGCTAAAGCACACCACAGTCACTACCCCATCCAGAGGTCAAGGATAGGCCAACAACACAAAAAGTACTACATATTTATCACTCCTTTCCTAATTAATGACATCAGAGGACGTATCAGATCGATCATGTGTGCATCCCAAAGCTGAGGTGAGTTGGTGGGCATAATGTACAGCCCCCTTGTCTGGTTCGTGTACCTAAATTGGCATGTAGCTAATGTAATGCTCTTTCCGGATCCACTTGCCTTGCTTCTTCCTCCACTGCTAAAAGTTTATTAAAAAAAGGTGGGGGGGAGCTAAAAGTATACATACAAAAGAAAATCAGGTTGCTGGACATCAGGGAAATAATAAGCAATCTGGTAGTACACAAACTCCCCAAGGTAGGTGCTTGGATATTAGTTACTTCAGAGACAACTTCTGTATGGAAATAAGTTACCAGATGCAGCTAAGGGACTGGAGAGACTCAAAGCCAGAGGAAAAAAAAGCAAGACTAGCTATTTTGCTTTACCTTCACAGGTATATGTCATTCTTCCTCCCTGTTGAAGCAGCTTCTCAAATACTCTATGCTCTTCTCATGTTCCTGGGCAAACTGCTCCTCTACCTAATCCTGCCTGGGCAATGCAGCTGGACCAGGTGATCCCCAGTGCTCCCTGCCATTTCTGTACTTGGTTTAAGCCCTCTGGCCTGCTCTATCCCACCCTAATACATCACAGCCAGCGGCTTCAGGGACTACTATAGTAAGCCAAAAAAAGAGTAGTTTTCTTCAGCATCTCTGGCCTGATGGGCCCACTGTCCCCATGCACAAGTACACACATTCCACTTTCTTTGCTTTCATGGTCTTATCTCTAAGCAAATTTGTCCCTTCTGTATTTGGTAGAAACAAAGCAAAGCACCTCTCCAGCCATCCCTTTGGCAGGGGCAATGAGAAGACACACTTTCTCATGCCCTGAAGCACATGGCGGTGCAAGAGCAGTGTGGGTGCAAACAGAGGATAGACACCATGCAAACAGAAATGTTAAATGGATGATGCTTCACCAAATGGCTTGAAAACTGGCCACAGCAGGGAGAGATACCCTCCTGCTAAATCTCACTCCAGTACTTATCGACACCTCCTAGACTAGCAGCAGAAAGCTGCAGGAGCAGCCAAGGTTGGGTACCAGGTGCCACAATCACACAGGGTGAACATGGACACAGCAAGAATTACAGAATTTCTCTATAGAGCTGCTAAGACTCCCAGCCATCCTAGGACCATAAAGACTTGTTCAGACAGGGAACAGATTTGCTAGAAAGAACAGAAGAACACAAAAAGCCATTGAATGGGGCTAATGAAGAGCCAAACTTACAAGGAAGAACATAGAACACTGCAAGCCATGGATGAAAGATGAAGGGAGTGCTTTAGAGAAAGATTCACAGGATGAAAATATACAGGGCATTAGCCTGCTTATAGAGCTTGCTAGCTCAGGGCATTTTATTTTCCTTTCCATCATCAGGTCAGTATCAATCGAGAAACCCTAGTAGTACTGGCGTTTATCCTTGTTTCACACAGCCACTCTGAAGGGACCTCTCTGTAGACCTCATGTGAAAACTCTGAAAGCCATCAGGCAAGCGTACTTTGCACAAGTGAAGCCTGCTGTTGTCCAACACATAGAAGCAAATGGAAGAAGGACCTTACCCCTTCTTTAGTGTTTGTATTACAACAGACAGCCTCATTCAGAATGAAAGGACACAACAAACCCATCCCAATATGGAGGGTTATGTAGGCACAGCTGACACTGAGGACTGCTGCAAGCAGTGCTTCCAGTCAGGTGACTGAACCCATCTACTCTCTTCTTGAAAAGGTTTCAGCCTGGAACGGACTAAAATGAAAGGGGATGACCTACAGACAGAACTCCAGAGCAGCCTACGCCACATGTGAAAAGCAAAGCAGATAGCACCTGCAGAAAACAGCTACATGACGGACAGAAGAACACAAAGACAACTCCCCTTTGCTTGTCCTCAGGCTGCTTCTCTAGACAAAGGTGTGTTTGTTCCTCAATCAAGTACTCAATCTGAACCTTTCTCTGGTCACTTGTTCTTTACCAAGAGGTCTGGAATGTTCCTTTAGATGAAGTTGGTTCTTCCACTCCTCCATCACACACTGACACCTATTCTGTGTGCAATTTACACAGCTGCACACTGGTGAATAATGATCAGAGAAAGAGATGAAAAACTAGTAGGAGGGAGAAAGCAGAACAAAGAAAACAGGGCCAGGAAAGAAGGTGAAAACTGAGAGAGACAATGAAAAGGGAAGATAAGGAAGGGAGAGACAATGACAAGGGAGTTAGTCTGCAAATGGTAGCTAAAATTCTCCCAACACTTAAAGCAAATGATGCATGAAACATGCTGTCAGGAATGGGATGCCCAGAACCTATCGCTGCTAAATATTTAATCTGATTGGCAGGGAGCCGTTAAAACCTCCGTGTCTGGATCACAAGCTTCTACAGAGCAAGAGGTAAAGTTAATATATCAACATGTAGTGATTCACCTCGGGTGCCATTAGCCTTTCCAACCTGCAGCGTTGCACAGGAAAAAGGTTGCCTAACAGGATACTAGCAGAATAGTAACAGGATACTAGGATAAAGTATAATAACACAAGAAGAGGCAGGGTCTAGAGGAAAGACACAGTGTATGCACCTTGGCTCCAACTGCAAGTCAGAGAAAAGAGAAAGACAGGTATGTTGCAGGTTTCCTTCAGAAAAGACAATACACTGATGTAAAGATAAGGTGTCATACAATGCAGTTCAGGCTTCTCAATCATTATAATGTCACAGGGTGGGTACATGGAAATTGCATCTCTAAATGGCCCACACTTCCCTGAAGCCAATCTGTGAGTAGACCAAAGGCTGCCTCCAGCAATCAGCTTCTACCGTCTGTCAAGCATGAAGGAGGTCAGAATGTCCTGCACACATTGTATCCTGATGCCAGTGCACGAGAGCACAGCAGGACTGGTTGGGTCCATGCAGGTATGCAGCCCCCAGGCGTAGGAGACCCTATTAACCAGCACTGCAGCATACAGAAGGGAAGACAGTATAGACAACTGCTAACGGCAGCATCTACAAAAGTAAGTTTGCACGTGAGCTGCAGCTCCCACTTGGATGATTCTCCCCACACAACCTCTAGAACAGCTGCTGTTATGTTAGTTCCTGAAGCTGAAGTTTAAGATGCATCTGTGCACCTGAACAGCTACTATAAGCAGCTTTGCAGAAAAGGAGGATTCTGTTCAAGCGGTACTAATATTCTAGGAAAAGAACAGACTTTTTTCTTAATCACTCATTGTTGCTCAAAACTGATTAATTTCTAGAATAAAGTTTTAATTATTTTTCACATATAACATAACATTTTTATTCTACAAAGTTAACTTACAGACAGAGAGGTCTGTAGACCTCTCTAGAGGTAGAAACACAATTCTCCACAATCATTCACTGCACCAGAAACAGGAGTGTAGCTCTCTGTAAAGGCTCTGCAGATCCTAGGCATGGGGCTGGTCACTGCATGGGGATGGACAAGTCATAATCTACATAAGACCATAGCTACCTGCCATAAATAAATAGATAAATAGATTAAAAAAAAAAAAAAAGCAGAGAGTATATCTGGAAAATCTAGCGCTCGCTATAGATCCTTGTGAGTCTGGGGTGAGATCCTCACAGGTATGTACTTTAACTCAACACTTAGCACTGAGATCTTCTTCAGGCAGAAATCTTGCAGGATTGGTGTCCATTACAGACTGGTATTTGCCAGCATAAATCACCCATCATATTCTCTTTTCTCTATTTCTGGCTGCTTTCCTGCCCCCGTCACAGCTGTTCAAGGAGTTGATTTCATCAGAAGTGAAGTTCTTTGTAAAGTTCTTTTCTGCTCTGTATGACGCTTTTATTTTATTTCTTTTAGTAGTGCCAAACTACTTAAAAATGCCAAGAACAGAGCTCTGTATATCAAGACCAAGCAAAGAGAAAGAGTTTTTGAATGGCATCCTCAGTCCAAAAGTTTTAGGGCACTTCATAAACACAAAAGGACGTGTGACTTTGAAATACAGATGAGTGGTGTTTGTTGCACAGTTCACATATAAGCAGACATGATGACTAGTTGCTGGGCTCTGAAAAATCCTGCTACTGTGGTTTAAGGCATGACAACCCCCAGCTAACCATGTTCACTAGAGACTACTGCCCCATAGCAGGCGAAGTATGAAGAGACAAGTGTTTAAACTTCATCCACTCCAGCTGACCACCCGACATGCTAGCTTCAACCAGTAGTGAAGATGGATTTGCATTAAATTGTCAAACTGATGAACAAACAACTTGGGCAGAATAGGAAAACAATTTTAATGACCACAGCTGTTTGTTAACTAAGTAGAAGTCAATGCATAGAAAAGTCATGTGTGAGATCTAGCTAACCTATCTCCTATCTTTACTACGACTAGTCTTCTCTATAACCCAGGAGAGCATTCCCCCACTTGCCTACAGTGCTTCAGTCTCTACCTCAAAACTCACTCTTCCAAATTTACAACAAAAATCTGTTTCCTTGACCTTGGACTCCCATCACTCTTTGAACTCCCTCTTAAAATTGCCAAGGAACTGGCTGTGTCACTGAGACACAGTCATTATCATACAGGGAACTAGCTGAAGTTTTTTTTATAGCAGACCTCCAAACAGGTATCGCAGAGGAATAAATTTGAGATGCTCTTCCCATTGGGCTAGACAGATCCATTTACCCAGACAGTCTGGAACAATTAGCTGAGATATAGAAAAGACACAGGACTTTTATATCTTATCCTCACCTCCTCATTTCACTTAGGGAGTCCCCATTGTTCAGTTTTAAAAAACAGTTTAGGAAATTAACATTCCCAGGTACGGAATACTCTCCCACCTTCTGAAAGTGGATCTTCTGTGAAAAATATCCATATTTCTTAAGTACAACTAGATGAGAAACATAATGAGAACAGCCTTGCTTCGTGTTTTCTTGTGCCTGTCAACACGAGGAGATATAGTACTGCATAGGGACTTTTTTTTTTTCAAAAAAAACTAATTAAGTTATTTCATACCTCTGAGAAGGTTCACACCAAAGGGGCATAAAAAAATCAGATAAGTCATGCTCTGCTGGCACTAGATTCTCATTGCATTTTTTATAACAAGAGTGCATTTCATCCATAATCTCTCCATTGCAAAAAGAAGCATTTAAAGAGATACATAATCAAAGGAGAAAACATAATTAAACATGTCCTAAACAAATAACCTGAAAGGAAAAAGCACCAAAGCACTGACTCATTTACAAGCTCAAGAGCCTTCTAAAGACTATGAAATCATAGAAATGAAATGAGCTCTCGGTAGCAGAACAGCTGGTTTAGGCCCCCTTCCTTACTGAAACATTATTGATCTCCTGATTTCTGTGTTGTCCCTTGATAAGCAGGTGTCTAATGTCTTCCCTTGGTATCTATTCTCACAGTAATTCCCCCACCCCCTCCTAACTGCTTCTTGTCACCCAGCACTTAGGCCTCTCCCTGATACAGATCCTGATTTTCTCAGCTTCAGCGAAGGATCCACTTACTTCCTGATCTGTCTTCAGTGACCAAAGGGAATAATTACCCACTGTCCTCTTTTTATAACAGTCCCTTATGCCTTTGCAGACAATTGTGCTTCCACTCACAGATGTCTTTTCCCTAGATGGTATATGCCTAGCTCTCCCAGCCTTTCTGCACAGGACTCAATGCCTAACATGGTGTGACACTATCCCTTTGCACATTCTCCCTGCAGTCTGCAAACGATCTTTTCAGAAATGCTACACCTGACATAGGTGCAACACCACATAACCATAGCCAAAAAGAAAGGGGTAAGTATGGTCTACAGGTTCTGCAAATTTGAGGGGCAGAACTTCTTCCCCATCTCCTGGCAATTTTTAAACATCCTCCCAGCAAAACTTCCAGAGCTACTTTGGCTCAGAGGCTGCTATTGCTTGTCTGTGGATGGTACTTTACTCTTTGTTGCACTTCACAGCAGAAACCGTGTTGTCTATTCAGTGCTTCCTTTTGTTTGCTTTGTTGCTATTGTTTGGGTACATTTACTTCTCCTTCACTTTTTTTTCAGGCTCCTACACTCCCCTAGCAGTACTGCCTGGGCATCTAACCAACAGTCACTCCAATGGCACTAAACAATTCTCCCTCTCTGTCTATAGTGTTTACATTCTTAAATACACACTTTAAGGCAGTCATCACATCTCCCCTTTAATTGTCATTTGGCCAAGCTAAATGTAATTAGTTACTTTAATCTTTCCTCTTAAATCAATCCCTCCAGCGCCTTAATCATTTTTCTTGCTCCACTGAATTTGTTCTAATTTGCTGCCATCTTTGGGGCACAGAGTTCTCCAAAAATGAACTCAATAGTCTAGGTACACTCAGACCAGGCACATCAAGAAAATATGACTAAAAGCATGTACAAAATACCTCCTTGCTCTGAAATGCAATAGTTCTATTTATGCAGTTCAAAAATCTTATCAGCCTCTTTGCTGCCGCATTGCATTGCAAGGCCCTATCTCATTTGCTAACCAGTGTAACCCCAGTGTCATTTCTGGCATTACTGCCTTCCAGGGGTGTACCTCTCATCTTTGCTTTCTTTACAAGTACAATCTGATTTTAACTCCTACTATTCAATTTATTATCCGCTCTACTAATCCCCAAATCCTGTTCTGAGGTATGACTGCTTAGCCAGCTATGTATCTCAAATGTCTTTGATTTCCAATGAAAATACTCTCACAAAGCAAAGGCAAAGGGTCTGTCATCAGAGTAAAGTTATGGCACATTCCCAAATTTACAAGACAATATGGATTTCTCACATGCCTGTCCCCAACATCAATTCCTCACTGAAACCTGCTGAAGAGTTTTTTGGATGCTACCATTTAGCTTTAGCAGGGTACCAAAATTGTGCCTCTGTGCTACTGCTTTGCATCAGAACATGAAGAGGCTCTCAGAAAAAGCAGTGGCACCTGGAGACTCTTGCAAGGCCCTGCAAGAACAGCTGTGTGTATGGGGCACATGCAGATTAAGCGTCATCCAAATGTATCACTGCTGAGGAGGAAATCTGCCTTTCAGAGAGCACACCTTCAAAACAAGCCCAACATTGCTAAGAACTTGCACATTAACTTCATCCAAACAGTGGAGTAAAAGGCCTTCCTGTCCTTTATCCCAAAGGCTGTGGGGAAGGAGTCCTTCTGCAAAGCCCTTCTTTTAGATCACACATAGGCTCTGCTTGAGTACTAGGCAGCCCCCGAAACAGGACCTGGGTGCAAAGGAGGCTTTTTAAGGCATGGAAAAGAAAACCCCTCTCCTCCTCCAACTTTTTCCCTCTGAAATTTCATCCAAAAACAGTTTTGCCCACCTTGTCCCACACTGACACCTGATCCCCCAGCAGCTCCCAAATTGACCTGTCAGAGGGAAAGTTCAAGGGTAGTGGGGCAAGGCTGGCTTTGTTCCCCATCCCTAGCTACCCCCTTCACCTGTGCTGGGAGGTACAAGGAGAAGCATTACAGGGCCGCCCTGATCCCAAACCCAAGGAGATTTCATCAAGCTCAGTCAGGCTTGTATGGCTTGGAGGAGGGGGAAGAAGGATGGAGTAGCAAGGAGAAGGTGTGTCACTATGGGGTCTAGGAGTGGGTCAAGAGCTCACCTTGGGCAACACTGATATCACCTCTGGTGGTGTTCACCTCAGTGAGGGGAGAGACTCTCAGGTGCAACCACTGAATAGCCCAGTGCTGCTTCCTCTGACCACAAGGCATCTGCAGCCCAGCAATTCTGAAATCAAATGGGATGGGGATTTTCAACAGCTTCCTGCTGGCTGTGCCTGCTTCCCTTCTGCTCTGGGCCTCAGGGCAGAGGACCCATCTGTCCACACTGAGCAGGTTGTCACACCACCTCTCCACACGAAACAGGCAAAACCAAAGCACTGGCTACTCCCTCGTACCCTCTCCCCTGCATATGTTCTGCTAGTGCAAGGAAATTTATGAGCCGGCTCTCTCAGTCCTTCACGGTCGAGGCTTTCCCAGGATCGGAGTGCAATTTACTGCCAGTGAAAGTCCAATGAGGTGTGTAAATCTGCCCTCCTGCCACTACCTATTCTCATGACCCATGTCAACCCTCTTCTTCCTCACAGGTAGCAAGAAGACATCTTTTGCTTAACTTCCTAGCCTTATCTGCCAAAAGAAAGAAGTGAGGGAAAAGATGCAACACAACTCAAATCGCTTCAAAAGCCACAGAGCTGGATTTATGACAGTGATTAGTGCTACTACAAACCTTAGCTAAAAGTGACAGAATCAGTCTTAGTAGACAAAAAGTATACAGTGAGCTGAGCAGAAGATTTACTGCAAAGTACATCTAATCTTTGGATGTTAAGAAATGCAAGAAGGAGCAGAGACACATGTACATCCATCTCACCTCTACATCTTGCACTTATTTGAAATCAGTGGGTCATCTAGGATGCCACTAGGGATGCTTCTAGTATGGAAAGACCAGACCTATGCACACATTTAGAGGAGAGGACTTGTAGCCAAACCACCTGACCACATCTACTGGCACAGACCAAGGATGGGTATTTTCTGCCAAATGCTGATCAGCATAAACCAGATCAGCTCAGCAGAATGGAGAAGGTCAGCCTGGCATCTGTGGCTCAGCCAACCAGATGATGATTATGGCCAAGAAAAACCTTAGCACTGCTCTTACTACCTTGCTCTAGCAAGCAGTAAGGCAATTCTCAATTATTACATCTTCCCTAAGCCCTTTGATTTTGCATGAAGAAACTCCATCCGTTCAGTGCATTGGAAGTGATGTTCAATGTTGTACTCCTATTTCTCCATATTTCTTCTTTTTACTAGTATGAATCAACCATATTCTGTATCCAGTTACACTAAGGGGCACAGTTTAAATAGCTGCTTAGAAATGAAATTTGCCTCCTCTCCACATCGCTTAGTTGCTCTTTCATTGAAAGGGCTATATCTAGATACTTCTACTCAAGTCATATATTCCTTTAGCTGTTGTGATCAATGTGGCATTTCAGTACAGAAACAGCCCAAGCTATGTCTTGAAACTCCAGGCTTCACCTACAGAATGTGTAAATTCATCCAACGCTCCTCCTAGATATTACAAAACACTGTAGTTCTGACATTTTCCATAAGTTCACTAAATATTTAGACATCCTATAACAAAGGGATCCTAGCAACACCATTGGGTAATGAGGAGTTTTAAATAAAAGTTAGATCTTTAACTCCCTTTTTTCTCTCCCACTATATCTCTGGAGGCAAAATCAAGTTCTTTGATTTTCCATTAGTCTCTCTCCTGTAACTTTTAAACTATTATTTTATATTTCTCTTTGAAGTTACTCAACTTATGAGGAAATGCCATTAAGTTGCTCTAAAAGATTCAATTTCTGTTCAAATGGAAATCTCAGCTATGCTGAATACCACCATTTTAAACAGTTCTTATCAGAGAAGCATTGATTTTTCTCCTCTAGACACAGTCCATGAGGATTTCAGGGGAGGAAACACGACACAGCTTACTCTGATTCCAGAACTAAATCTCAACCATATTCCATATTCATTCCTGCTTTATACTGCAGGAAAAGCAATACATTAGATTATTCTGCAAATACCTTAAGTTTTATACAGCAAAAGAAATGTTGAAGAATTATGGTATTACTAATATCATGATATTTCATGCTTAAAAATAAGGAAATTTACAAATATGAAAACAAAAAGTAACAAATATGTGCAGTTAACATCAAGGATTTATGCAGCACTCATTGCAGGTATTAAATCAGCAAGCTAACCAGTATCTCAATAGTGTTTTAAGATCATGCTCAGATGACCAAACCTAACAAGTTCATAGAAAATAATATTTCCAAACATAGCTGATTCGAAGGAATGCTATGCAATAATGCAGGTTTTTATAGCTAGCAACACAGAACAGACATTTAAATTTGGTCTAATCCTGAGCCAATCTAATACTTGACTTCAAAAGGACATTACATAAAACCCCTGGTCTGCAGTTGACTCTTTTCCTAGGTACACACCATAGGGGTTTTTTTGACATAGTTGCTGAAGTATAATACTAGGGAAGACTATTATGTCAGAGAAGATACATGGATCTCTGCATTACGCTGTGCACTAAAAAGGACACAGTTAAGACTGCCTGGGCAAACTGTAATTCTAATTTTCTGTTCTGTTCCATTTTTCTGCTTCATCATGCAAGCAATATTTTCTTAGGAAACGTCTGCTTTGGTGAAAGTGGGCAATGCTTCTAAGTGCATGAAGGCATAGAGTTATGGAAACTCACAGTTAAATGTTATTTTAACGCTTGCTCTTTTGAAGCACATTTTATGTAGAAGCAGGAAACCCGAATCGCCTCTCCTTTGCCTTCTTGCAGCATTATGACCAGCCCTGTGTTACCTGGTCATGTCAATGAATTTCATGCCCCAATGTGTCACTTGCTGGGTAGAAATTCATGTCTGAAGCGATCAGAAATCATGGCTGGGCTGTGTGGACTGAACCAGTTACATGGTCTTTCTTGCAAATTCAAATAATGTTCAAGGACCATTTACATCAGAAGAAGACTAAGGGTTCTCCTGGCCCACATGTTCAAAAAGAGATGGACTATTAAGTAATCTGTTTTCTTCAGTAGTGTAGTACAAGGCATAGGAGCACAGATTAGAAGACTTTGAGTCCTTCCTCGCTCACAGCTTTGTTCCAAAGTAAGTGTTGAGACAAGGCTAATTTAACACATTTTCTGCCTCTTCCAGCCCCCAATACAATATGTTAGCATACATACATACAGGATAAAAGACAGGCTGAAAGTCCTTTAAAAAACTCATCTGCTTAGGTTAGGTTCCCTTTGTAGTCAAATAGTGAGAGATTCACATCTCTGGAGAGGAAGCTGGGCTTCTGCTGGGCTCCTGCTCTACACTGCCCATGAAAAGTGCCTTGTTTCCTCCATTGATTCCCTGGGGATCTTCTGGTGACAGATCTCTCACAGTTAATGTTAGCTTCTGCAAACATTCCCTTTTTCATAAGACTGAGACCTAGAAGCTAATAAGAACAAATGTATTATCAACAATGAGAGCGATACATGAAGCAATAAAAACTACAGGAATGACAATCCCAAGAGATTTTTAAATTCTAGGGAAAACTTTAAAGTTACCTGCATATTACAGAAAATGACCAAAAAATCATTGAAACAATAATTCTGTTTTCCTGTTACCGAGTCTCTATAATTCCCATGCTTCATCCTTTGTTCAAGAGCAGATTCTCTGAGGATCAGGTCTTTGTTCCCTGGAGTTTCACTTCCTCCTGTCATTTTTTCTCCCACCTGGAGCAAGCATTGGAACGGGTTGAAAAATTTTCAATGAAACATTTTGTTGTCACTGGGAAATATTAATACATCCAAGATATGGTAAGAACACACCCAGTCTGCACCAGCTAATTTGGAAGAAGAAATAGCTCCTGTGCCTCACATATCTTAGGGGACTCCACAGCCTCTGGGCTACAGAGTCTGCTTTGCTGTTTCTTTCCTGATGAAGTAATTTCCCTTTATGTAAGTAATTACTTTATCCTGGGCCAGAGAAAGAAACTCACTCCACAGCCCAGTCGTTAAAGCACTCCCTCTCCAGCACAATGAATAGGCATTTATATAAAGCAGAACAGCTCCAACTGGAAGATATCCAACTGAGAAAGCATTACTGCAGAAGATCTAGTGGTCTGGGCCCTCCTGTTGGCTAGGATAGCCTGAGGAACAAGTTTCTACTCCAAACTATGAAGAACAGAATGCGTCACCCAAAACTCTATTATTTTTCTACTTACCAGGCTGTTAGCCACTGGGGGCTTATTCTCTTCAGTTGGTTTTTGTTTGTTTGTTTGTTTGTTTGTTTTTTTAATGAAAACACATCAAACACCCTAATTAATTTCAATGCCGAAGCAGTAAAATCTAAAAAATTGCTATTTTTTTGTTGGATAGTAAAACCATTTCAACCATTACAAACCTCTCTCATCAGAAACTTTAATCAGCATCTCTAATGTCACAAGCTGAGGCCAGGGATCTCTATGACAAGCAGTGAACAAGGGGAAAGAGACAAACCTTACGATTTCACCTTAATGTCCTAACAGCAGAAGCACACGGAATTAGGCAAGTTCTGCCATTAAACATTATAGCACGTAGCTCCGTTTCCCAAAGTTATTCCTCTCTCCAATAAACAATAAAATAAAAAAGAACTATTGCTCAGAAAGGGTTGCTAACAGAAGAGACCCGCTGTTGCTCTGCTTCTGCTTCAGAGAGCCCCAGGGCACAGGCATTCAGCTTCTGCAAGGGTCTCTGAACACTGAGGTTCAGAGAGTCTTTTAGCCCTTTTACTCCCCACTGAAATGATTCAAATTAAATGTGATACAGTGTGATCCTTACAGCCATTACATTTTGTAAACTTTCAAACCAGGGGTTCAGAGGGAGCTTTCTGTAAGAATCACCACATCTTTCAAGGCAACCATCTCACAGCTGCCCTATTTTCAAAGCTACTTCATTGTTACCTCCGTCTCTTTAGGGTACAGGCCCCCCATCATGTAATGAAATAATCGTGATGTCTTTCCTAAGATTCCATTTGTGCTTTTGTGATATTTACCACTTTGTAACTTCCAGATGGAGGCTTAAAAGCTTCCTCTCAGAACACTTGAATACACGGTATCTCAGAGTCCAAGCATCCAAGCAGCTTTTATACTTTGACTTTCAAGGTTTCCAGACACTGTCTTTGCAACTTTGCAATTCTAATTTTATATATATATATATATATATTCTTTTTTTGCAGCAATAAATTAGAGAGTAATTTCACGTTGTACCAAAAATGTGAAGAACTGAAGAGGAGAGACCTAGTGAATAGATTATGTCATTCTGTCGCTTTCATTAGACTCTCCCTTGGGGACTGTCATCCTCTGATGTTTCAGCTTTGCTCTACTGAAACACGTCTGACATGAGGAATTCTCTCCTGGGATTCTTAGGCCACTGACTACAGCAGCCAGTGATACTGGAGACTTAGAGAGGAGTAGAAGGAGGAAAAAGAGGAGTGCGGGCAAGTCCAGATCCCTCCCATATGCTTTCCACAAGCGTATGCCTACGTGTAAGTCGCTATGAGCAAGTGCATTTTTGTGTATTTTCTCTGCCACAATGCACTTCAAATGCATTTCTCAGCAGACTCCTGTGACAGAAATTCCCCAGCAATCCAGTCATGTGCAGTTAATTAACCTCTTGCATTACCAAGCACAAAGAGATCTGCAGCAGCGACCCTGTCTCCTTCCTTCCCTGGGAACAGCTGTCAGCATATCTACACCTTTCCACGCATCACTGAAGTTGTGCTTCTCACAGCAGACTTCAAAAGCACCTATGGCCAAATACTCTGAAAAGTTAAGATTGCCCTTGGAATCAGACGCAGCTTTAGGAGGCTAGAAGATCTTGTGCAAGTTTCCAGCTGCTAGGCGTGTAGCCCCTTTACCTTTCATGGCAATCACTGTGCCTATAGGACCCTACTGCCAGCTGGGAATGTTGGTGCATCATATGTCACAGGTGGCACAGGGAAACGAACATCCTTTGTTGTGACAAATTACAACCATAGGTCTTTGAGATTCTCTTCTCCCTTAGCCATATCCTCCTGTACTTCGCTCATGGCCCACAGCTGGAGCCCATCTGTGGCTGCTGCTGTCTTCAGATCCCATTAGACTATAATGCCAATCACCTGAAAACAATTTCCTCTTCATTAGTCAATTAGCTGGGATGTAGGACATGGCATTTGCAGGAGTAAATTATCAACAGGTTCATGACATCAAACATTATCTCAGATGGCTCCTAGTAACCATCTCACCCTCTGGTCTGCTTTGAAATAGTAGATTTGCAAGTTTTGCATTCCTTTGCAAAATCCTTTGCAAAATTCTGCAGATGTTATGCATGCAAGAAACAATCAAGTTACCAGAAAGAGCCATGCGTATTAGTTCCTCAGCAGTGTATGACAATCCTAAGAGGTTAAGAAATGAAATAAAAATATCACATCCAAGTAAAATAACAAAGAAAACTGAACACATCATTTACTCTATTTGAGTTTGTCCCAAACACCTGTGCAGAAAGCTCCTCATTCTTAGGAAAAGTGCTAGAGGTCAGGATTACATGCTTGTTGCTCTGATAAAAAAATCTACCAGCAAGGGTCTTTCTACCACATTTCTGCTTTCTACTGATGCACAGAAGATACTGGCATAATATCTATCTCTTCAGCATGGGTTCATTAGCTTAACTCAGTCTTTAGGTCACACAGGTGGCTTCCCAATGCTGGCCAAACTTGCAGTCTCAAAATGGCACCTTCCACCTTTCCTGATAATCATAGGAGCAGCACTACTGACTCAAATTTAGAGACTCCTTTTCCGAACTCATTAGTGAAGCCTTCCATCCAAACCCAAACTTTACTCAAGAAGTCTCTCCAACTCCCAATACAGAGAGACATGAGTGTGAAGGCTGGCTGATGAGAGCACCAGTTCTCAGAAATCACTACATTCATGACTTCCCAGATCCCATTTGAAATACTGGAAACAGCAAAGTTGAGTAAAGATAAGATCGCTTTAAACTATGGCTCAACTTACAACATAGAGGAGCCACATAATGAAATGGCAAAGTGTGCATTTTCATACCATTCAGCAATGAAGACATACTTCATCTCTCCTTTCAGTATCGGATTTTGAAATACTAGATACTCACATGACGGAACAGTGTATAACTTTAAGAGTAATGGTTAGAAACAGGTGAAGCTTAGTAATGAAGAGAGAGACAGTCTCAGTGTAGAATAGCCCAATTTAACCAAGGACTAAAGAATTGCCCCTGCAACTGTTGAAACACACAGAACAGATTGACCTCATTACTTTCCCCCAAAATTGTTCGATTAGGCATGCAAATATCATGATTCATGGTCCACTGACAACAACCTTTATTAGACACAATTTGATAATTTGATAGTTAATCATCTACATCTAGATTTAAATATCTTCAGTCACAGCCATTCTGCCACTTTTGTAAGCATCTTCTATTTCCACCTATAACTTTTTTTTGCGGTAAACATTTAATTTATTATATAATATGTATTCTGTCTGCCTCATCCTAAACTCATTTACTTCCTGATCTATCCTTGGTGACTAATGAGAACAATTGCCCCTGTCCTCTTTCTGTAATGGTCTTTTATGTATTTGCAGACAGTTAGGTATCCACCCACAGTTGCCTTTTCTCCAGGCTGAACTTGCCTTGTTCTCCCAGCCTTTCTTTACAGATCTTGTTTTCTATGATCTGTGATCATTGTCTTTGTTCACTCCTCCACACTGTCCCCAGTCCTTCCCTTTTAAAAAGTGCAACCCTCAAACACTGTGCAGTTAACTGAGGCTTAACCACATCTGTAAGTATATAATATACTTTCACCATTCTGTATAAACTATGAATATATATGAAGCTCACACACAGACTGGACAACAGATCCTGTAGAGGATGATGATGTTTAATTCTTCCAGTGGTTCACATCTAGGACTGCAGTAAACAAGAATTATTCCTAGGTAACTACACAGATCTAAAGTAGTTTAGGTTGACTCCTACCTTCAGAAATAACTTATGAGCTTGTCACACTCACAGCAAACAGGACATGAGCTCCTATGTGCATAATATGGCAGAGGTTAGTGGTGGCAGTAAACATTGTCCGCTGAGTTACTCAGATCAGATGAACTGATGGCCTCACATCTGTTTTTGGTAGCCATGAAGACTAAATTCCCATTCTTCTATAGACATTTCTTACCAAAAAATATTTCCATACAGACATACACATGAAAAAAAAAGACACTATAGGTGTTCTGGGAATTGAGAGAGGATCTTCAATATTCTGACCTGGCAACCTTCAGCTGAGCTACGTCCCCTGACTCATGAATCTCTGATAGGGATAGAAATGGGGAGTGAATGCTACAGAGATGTCAACTTTGCATCTCTTCAATTTGAGCCAGTAACCACACTCCCATTCATAATTCCTCATTTTCCCCAGAAGCTTAATCAATCCCTGTATATTTGTGGCTCTGATTGTTGCCTTAGATTGTTAGTATTGGAAAGCAAAGACACCCGCCCAGCACACCCTACTTTACAGACCATAGATCCCCTCTGTATTAGGAAATATCAATTGATGGTAAATTAAAGAACATGTACCATAGGGCAAACTGCTTAATTTCCCAATTTCCTTTCCCATTTTTAGTGGGCATAACTACGGAGAAAGCAGTGTATTTTTTTATCTTATTTTATTTTATTTCTCTAATGTTAAAAACATGCAGTGGATATGTAAAATATAAAGAAACAGAAGCCAACTGTTCCTCCCGCCCAAGGCTAGTGCTCCAGGTTCTCCTGCTTCTAAAAAAACCAAACTACTAAACAAAGAGCAGCCATGCCTCAAAAGATCCAAATTAGCCATGGTATGAATTGGCTTGGTCACAGCTCAGTTTGCACACTGCCCAGTGCCACAGATTTGTTTCTCCGCAGGCAAGGGGATAAGCTTGCTTTCCCAGAGCGCTCTCCCTGCCTCCAATCAACAGCACACACTGTGTTTTCCACTGCAGGTGACCTCAGGCCCATGGAGGTACCTGGTTTGCACAGACCACCAGTGTGCACTTGGTCAACTTTTAAACATTTCATTTCACATGCCTACACACAATTCAATCTGGAAGCTAGTGACTTGTGGCTCAAGAAAGCCTTGAGTTCTTGAACGATAAAAAGTGGATTTATCTGGATTATTTCCCTCTTGCCCCCCCTCAGAAAAATAAAACGAAGCTTTCACATTTAACCTGGCTTGGTTAGTCTCCTGATTCTCAAGCACTTATCAGTGCTAACTGATAACTAGAGCTTCTAACTAGATAACTGCTATTAACTTTGCTACAGTCGTGTCAATCTCGACCTGCCAGGAACCTCCTCTCATGCTTTCGGACAGAGAAGCAAGACAAGTCACTAGAGCCTTCTTCATGGCCAGAGAAATATTCTAGTTCCTGTTATGACGCATTTAGCTGAAGCAAAATGTAAGATTCAGAGGAAAATACAAGACAATGGTAGTAGGAAGGTCACGCCTAGTTTTTATTCTCTTACTTGCCTCTTCTTCCCCTTCCACATGTTTCAATACTGCAATCTCCAAAATACTATTTCATCTTATGCAGGGCGGCACCCAGGGCAGTAGTTGGTACGTTTGACTGTGGCGAAGTCCAGTCGATTCACTGTGGTAGAAAGAATTCTTACAGACAGGCGGTTGGAGGATGGACCAGGGTGAGCTGTTAGCAGTTACATTTCTCCCAATCTCTCCCTGCTTTTCTACCAAGTATAAGCATATCTCCAAGAAGACCGATCACAAAATCACAAAGGTGTTGGGCAGTCTTAGCACCCGGACGTCAGGCAGAGCAGGTACCACCAGCATCCCACTGTAGATGAGGCAGCCTTGGTGTACAAAACCATCTCTCTCAAAAAGATCATCTAATTCATCTCTCCTATCAATAAATTCATTTCTTTATGATAAATAAAGGCTTACAAACACACACACACACACAAAAAGCCACTCCATGTTCTTCAACTGCAGGACAACTCTCTTTCCCTGCTACCCACCAACCTATGCTCAGTACAGCCACAGTGGGGCTGTGGTCTCCCTAAATGCCAAGCAGCTTAAACCTCTAAGGACCAGCCAGCAGGTCAGGCCATCTCACAAGCAGCTTTGGTCCATCCTAAGGAGTGAAAGACAGGAGCAGGGAATGAAGTCCATTGCAGAGAGACAAACAGCACTGTCTGCATAGCACTCCCATCCTTTGCCAGATGGGGAGAATGAGAAAATAGCACTGGGAATCAAACCCAGACCTCCCACATGGTACTGCAGAGACACTGAGTGCTACAGCACCGATTCCCGGTGCCAGCCCAGACAACAAGAGTCCAGTGTGGGTATCCAAATGCGTCTCCATGCGCTAGTGCAGAATGTCTTAGGCACTGAAGCCAGCATCCACCTGCCCTCTTCCAGACCAAGCACAAGAAACTGCCCCGGCTCAGCTCCAGTATCAAAATGAAACGCGGAAAAGAATTTAAGCACTTTTCCCCCCAAAGATGAGGTCTGAGGATGTTTGTAGGTTAATGGAGGTTTTTCTACAGCAACAGTTGATATTCCAAAATGGGAATAAAATCAAAGCCTACATGAATAAGTAGGGATGGAAGGTGGGGATTCTAGCCCTTGGTCTGCATTTTGCATTTCCCCATAATCTCTTCATGCTCTTGGATGTAGGGGTAAAACTCGGCCACCAGCTCAGGCATTCTGAGAACCCTGCCCAGGCAAGAACAGTGTGGGCTGCTCCCAACACTTTCCTTTTCCTGGCTATGGGTATCACTGATGAGGGGTTTGCAAGAGGCACCAGAATTGGAGTGGACTGAGCTAGCTGGTCTGGCAGGTGTATGTCACCAGACCAGAGTTCAGGGTTCCCCAGAAGAAGAGTACCCGCTTTGACCATGCTTTCCTTCTCCCTGATGATATCTACCTTTGCCTACTGAAGGCAGCACTGAGGGAAAGCTGATGTGGGTCGCTTGGCCCCCAGCTTGTTCCCCTACTCCTCCCTCAAGCTGCCCCATCCCACTCCATTTCTCTGAGACCTGCACCCTGGATGGGGAAACAAGGCAGTGCTGGCAGGGAAGGGGGACCAGGAGATGTGGAGGCGACGCAAACTGCTGCTTCAGGGTGGCGTGGGTGAGAGCTTGAAAATCCCCCATACCCACACCTTCCCTCTTGCAGAGCACCCTGCACTCATCCCCTCCTACAGAGCACCCTGCAACCACCCACACACTGCTGCTCCTCACAGAGCCACAGCTGGGGCACATCAGGCCACCCGTCATCCCCCTGCTCTGCTACCCCAAGGCTTGGCTACAGGGCAGCACCAGGGTCGTGTGACCAGGAGTACAGAAAACCCAACTCTCCTGCCTGTCAGCAACAGACCCCGAGAGTGGGGGGAGTGGACTAGTCATCTCCCCACCCCGGCACAGTTTGCAAGGCCTTGGGGTCCCTGTGTTTGATGGTCTAATATTAGGAGGCATCTCCTCTTGCCCATGCTGGAGCTTTCAGGGAAGGGGAAGGAAAGTCCTGGGTAAAAGTAGCAAGAGAGACTGGGAATTAAAAGGGGGTAGAGGGACTCATGGTCCCTGTGCCCATGAATGAGCATCTGAGCTTTGTGACACCACCCTGCCCCTTCTTCCCCCTCTTTGCCTCTGCCTAAATCTAGGGTCACGGCTGGGAAGGTCTTGCCTGCCCTCCAATCCTCCTTCAAAAGCCCAGGCAAGGGGCGAGGGGCTGCGGAGGACGGGCCCCACGTTGGCCCTTGCCTTGATGATGCTGTTGTCCCCGCTGTGCTTTTAGGGGCTCTACCGAGGGCACCACACGCACGGGATGGGGCAGCCTCCCGATCCTGCGGGGGTCCCGGGCAAAGCTAGCACCTGCCTGGAGCTGCTGCGGGGCTGGAGAAATCCCTCACACACACACACACAAAAAAGAAAAGAAAAAAAAAAAAAAAAAAAAAAAAAAAAAAACCACCCCC
>JAWLRI010000653.1:512032-562649 GCA_034781795.1 Crypturellus tataupa
GCCGCACGCACACGAGCCACTGCCCGCGGGGAGGGGACGGGAGGGCCGGGCCGGGGGGGCTCGTGGCACCTGCAGCGTGGCGGCTCGGGGGGGCGGGTCGCAAAATCCGCGGCCCCGCTGAGCGCATCCATTGGCTCCCTGGGGCTTGGGGTTTTTTTTATTTATTTTTTTTTTTCTTTTTCATTAATTTTTTTTAGGTGTAGGCTGTCAGTTTGGTTTCCCTCCACCGCCACCTTCAACATACGTGGACAGGGTTTATAGCTATGCAGGCATTTATTTAATGAACTCGCAGGTATTGTTTTTCCCCTCCCTCTCCTCTCACAGCTGTCATAAAATACAGACCCACATACATACCAGCAAATGCTGCTCGAGGCACTCGCGCTGCTCTGAGCAGCTACTGCCCCCCTCTCTCCCTGCAAGGCTGCTCCACCTCAGGCATGCTCAACTTCTTCAGTCGTCTGCGATACTGCCGGGGTAGGAGACGCAGGGGGGTAGTGTTCAGAGCACCACCTTAGGAATATGTTCTTAAAAATCCTCTGCAATATTAAACTCCCAAGAAGGCTTCCTGGAGGTGGAGAAAAGGCAGCAAGGTGAATTAATAAAGCAGTTTAATGATTAATAATAATAATGTAATATGCCGAGAAGAAATGGTGGGGAGGAGGCTAGAGGGGAGGAATAAGCCTTTAGTGGTAGGGTGAAGAGTGCTTTGCAAGTGAGCAGTGGAAAAATGGGGAGGAGGGGGCAAGAAGGAAGAGGAGGAGAGACCATGAAGAGAACTGGGTGAAAACCACTCCCTTGCTATGGGGGATGCGAATCTCTGCCTCCGATGCTCAGTGGGGGCAAAAGGGGAGCTCGTCCCTGAGGGTTGAGCTGGGCCCAAGCTGCACAATGGGGTGAGCCCCACACTGCCTCCCCACCAAGGGAGCAGTTGAGGCTCAGCAGGACCTGGCCCCATAACCTGATCCCAGTGAAAGTGGCCCTGGGGAGCAGCCGCTGGTGAGCCGCATTGTTGCAAGCAACCGATAAAAAGGAATGCCTAAGAAAAATAATAAAATATTAACAATAATCATAAAATAGTAATAATAATAATAAAAAGAAAGAGGCGCCTAGCCAGCAGACAGGCAGTGCAGTTGGATCTGAGCTAAAAGAAGGGTGCAAGAGCAGAGATAATGCTAATATCCAAATTGGATACTCCACAATTAAGCTCAGATCTTTATTTGCTATCCTCTGAGTTCCCTGGAAGATAAGTGATGTGAAATCAGTCTGAACAAAAGCAAGGTGTGTTTGCACGTGCCCCTCTGCCTGCATCACTCAAGGTGCATCTGTGCTGGTGCCCCCGGGGCGCTCTCAGCCTCACTCCTGCAGTGCTGTCCACAGAGGGGTCTTGTGGCTGCAACCCCCTCCTCGTCCCTCTCATATCTGGATTTCCCTCTGAGCAGCACGAGCGGAGTGAGCCTCTTGGAGAGAGAGGCCCTTCTTAGGACAGGCAGTAGCTGCCACCTGTCTAAGTGCACTCCCCGTTCAGGAGGGATTAGGAAACTACTCCTCAAAACATGGGCAAGGAAGGCTGGATCCCACACCAAAGAGCTGTGCTACCATGAGCAGCAAAGCCCTCTGCGACCTTGCGCTGGCACTTCTTTGCAGGCCTCTGCAGGCCAATAGCCCCAGCTCTGCGGGACAAAATATTGATGGGACAAAGGTCTACTTCAGAGCATAGGCAAAGTTTTCAAGGGAGAAAGGCCACATGGAAACATGGTGGCAACTCAGGAGCTTCTTTCAGCTTGCCAATTTATACCTCAGAATTCACATGGTTCGAGCAGGATTTGCTGGTCTGTAAGGGAGATAATGGAGAGCAACATGGCTGTAGCACCATGTGGACATATCCATGAGCCATCCACAGCATGAATGTGTTGCTGTGCCCATGTTTGCTGGGCATCTTTCATGTAGCTGCACTGTGACCACTAGCAACACCTATGCATGTCTGAACTCCTCATCCAAAAGGATTCACCAAGATTTTAATTTTGTCAGTAAGGATTTTTTTTCTGAGGGTGTTGGTAAGGTTTGTTTTGTTAAAATGATTCTCACAACATTTTTAGTCATGCTTAAAGAAAGTGACTTTGATCTTTTTCATTCTAATTTCAGTAAAAAAAAAGGAAGACATTTTTGTCAAAGCCTGAAATAATCTGAAATTATCTCAGAACAGTTGGAGAGAAGAAATGTAGAATGATACTTACATACAGAAGTTGCTAATAGCTGAAGAGATTAGTCATATGACTTTCCCATTCCTTTCGATGATAATAGTGATACAAGAATAGCAGATGGGATTTGGCCAAAAGATGTTTTTTTTCCTTTTCTGTATGGTGAAAAGGAATAAACTGGGACTATGCAGATCCTCCTGCATTCTTTTTAAAATATGTGAAGGGGGAGCTCAATGGAAATGAGAGGGAACGGTTTTCATGCAATATATTACTTATCAGTGGAAATCACAGACACAAAATGGAGGGCTAAGAAATATCTTAGTAGCAATTTCTGAAAAGGGGCCTATGAATCAGAGGAGCTGCAATTATTTAAAGCAAGTCAGCAATATTTTTGATTGCCATTCTTTGTAATATTAAGATGGAGTTCATCAACAGCAAATCATTTTTCTAAAACTATTGAATTCCATGGTTAGGTGGCATATAGAAGTCTTTTGTAACATCCACATTTAAGAATAAGGCTAGTTGCCTTGCTACGTAATAGATCTCTACGTACAATATGTATATATTATCCAATTATATTACGCATATGTATATAGTAATTCTCTCTTAACTAAATAATAAGGGCCAAGCTCTCTGGTGTGATTAGGGCTTTGAGATTTTATACCCTTTTCAAAGAAAGATGGCTATTTTCCCCCGTCCAAAGAAATCAGGCTCTTTACAAACCTGAAATAGTACAGACAGACCTGCTAGTTACTTCAGAATGTCTTCTCCTACAGATTCTGTACAGAATGGAAATTATTTTTATATTAAGATAAAAAAAAAATTGTAAATAATGGGTGTAGATGTAGGTTAAGAATAAAAAATTGTTACAAAATCTCCAGCACAGTAGTACTATGACAGAGTTTACTCTGACTGGTTGGAATTGGCTTTTATTTTTTTCCAATCAACCAAAATGAATGGACTGCATAAAATGAAACAAATAGCATCTCTGATGGTATTTTTTTTTCAAACATCTCTTCAATTCAAAAACTCTTAAGTGTTATCTGTAATAGAAATTGAGGGATTTATTTTAAATGTATCTGTGTTTACTATAAATTATTATTCTTGTGCTTCCTAGTATGAAAGAATGTGAATGAAAGTTCTTACATTAAAAGCATCCAGAGCTGGATGTGCCAGAGGTGCCTTTGGGAGCAGTAGAGCCATTCTACCACCTCAGGACAGCATCCTGCAGCACTAACAGGCAAAGAAGGATGTACAGTGTGTTTAATGCTCAGTATCCCCATGACTTCATAAAAACAAAGGCAAGATCCATCGCGGTACCTCCCTAGATAAATTGGATCTGTAGCAAAGGCAAAAGACTGACAATTCATGGGACATCCGCACAAGCATAGATCCAGTTGCATCAATACAAAAGCTGTGTCCAAACATAGCAGTTCCTTCTAATCAATGAAATGGATCAATTGCTCTGGAAAACTCACATCATAAAAGGGTTTTTCATAGTAGCATTCTTTTGGATGTGTGCACATGGGCTGCAGAGCATGGCAGCCAGGGTCTCCAACTCCTTTTATACAGCACTGTATCTTGCTCCACCCAGCTGTTCTGCTATATATGGTCTCTACTCCTGTAGTGTCACAATAACTGTATGCCACTTTCCTATCGAAATGTTGACATGCTGCGAATCTCTGCCTCTTCTTTCATGTTACACATGTTTCCGTGTCCACCAACTAGTCTTGGACCAATCCTGATCACAAAGCAGCAATATATATCCACACCCATGTCCTGGACCTTCCTGCTCTCCAACCAGAAGAGGTAGTGTGGAAGATCCTAGTGTGCAGGTACTGAGTCTACAACATTTTTAGAACAGCACCATAACAGCAACTAGGCCCATAGACAAGAAGATGCTATGGCCTTCTGCCTAAAGGTCATCAGGAAGAGGTTCTTTTAGAGATTAGGGAAAAAGGGGAAACAATGATAAAAAAAAAAAAAAAAAGAAGTATCATACAAACCTGACAAATCTGACAGTGCTTCAAATACCTGTCTGAAGAATAGGAGGGTGGGACTGGATTTTAGCATGAAATTTTTTATACTTTCTTTTAGACCTGTCTGCAGGACCAAGAAGTGCTATAAGAGGAATGAACCAGAAGCTATGTGGGTAAATTCTGGTTAGTGTCTTGCAAAGACATCTGGGCACAAGAACAACTTTCACCTTCTTTCCTGTCTTGGAGGACACTCAGTCTGTCCACAGGTCTGTCAAAGAGAATAGCAAACACTGTTGCATTTCCTTTGAACTGATATATATGTTCTTTCTGCTGTCATGCTAGCACATTTAGCCAAGTTTTCATCATTTGACATCGCAATAATTGCAGCATCCTCTACTGTCTCTGCCATGGTCAGTCCATCCCCAGAAATCCTAAACAACTAACAGACTTGTTTTATGTCACACAGAATCAAAAAGTGTGAAGCAAATTAAAGAACAAATAGCTTTCTCTGGCCCTTTATAGACCTTTTATGTCTTTATAGACTTTTTATCCATTTGACTATGGAATGCCACATTCATTTGAATTGTTTTTCCTGGACAGTGATTTATATGTGAAATGCACATATATTAAAATAAGAATCTGGATTTTTTTTTTCTTTCAAATGAATATAAGTTATTTTTAGACTGCAAAAGCAAAGACAAAATTTCAAACTGACATTGTCACTTTTTTAAGATGATATATGGATCAAATACCTATAGACATACGGACTGAAGAACCTATGTATCAAAAGCAGCAGCATCTAATAATAACTAGCAATTATAATCAGACACAGTATTGTGTATCATCAAAGCACTGCACAAGCATTAGCCAGTTATAACTTCCCTTTCAGAGTGCCATTCAGAAGCTTGGAGAAAAGGCCAAAGGACTGCCTTGCACAGCTCCAAAAAAGAAGCCTTTCTCCTCACCCTCTAGGGTGCAAAGATCATTCCAGTGGCTGGAGATTTTGTCCCACTTCGTTAATTTTAACAAGGCACAGTTTCCTGACATATTTCAATGAATGGGAAACTGTAGCCCTCCAGGCAACCATCTCCATGCTGTTTCAACAAACAAATTATCTGTTTTCTCTAAAATCATCTTTCTGCTTGATGAAAACCTTATTGGTTCTTGCCAGTTTGAAGTGATGACACCTTCTCTTCTCTTCAGTGGAGGAGCTGTAAAATGGATTAGGCAGATTGCCTTCATGGTTTAAAGGAAACTGGAAAAGTGCTTTCAGTCAGAGATAAGGTGTAGCTTTTGCCAGCTTATCATGATGAAAAGCTAAAAGATAGTCTCTTCAACACACTGCATTCACCTACTCTCCTCATAGGTTGTACAGCAGCCAGGAAAATCACCCTTATGTCTGAAAGCCATCTTCAATGTTCTGGTAGAGGATCCATCAGAGCATTCAAAACTAAATTAAAATCCCAAGGAGAAATAGGGGATTTAATTCTAGGATTAAACTTTGAAGTTGCTCTCAGGAAATAAATTATTATTGGATGAGAACCAACACACCAATTATCTAGTTTACTGCTCATGCTACTAAGAGCTGCTGCACATACCCTGAGGGGTCTGATACTATGGCTCTACCTAGCCAGTCTTGTCTTTAATACAATATCCACATAAAAGCAAAGGCTTAGCTCATTGCATTCGAGCAACTTAGCTTCTCAGCTGCCATTTTTAATGGAGAAATGGCTCACTACAAAATATATATTTTTTTATATTAAAAATATATATAAAATATATGTGTATATTATATACATATTTTATATATGTATATTTACCCTTTTATATATCTACATATATATAGGTTGGTAAAGTCACTTAAACTCTCCATTTTGCATCTTTTGTCTTGCTTTGTTGTTCACAACAGAAGATAGTTAATAACACACTACTTTTTTTGCTCTATATGTTATAGTACGATCAAAATGCTGTAATATCAGTGCTGCTACAAATAAGCACATTTATTTTTTTCTTCTACAGAAGGCCTAGATGGTAATTAAGTACCAAGAAAGCCCCAGTACATTCAAATATTATTTACATGAAAGGTTGGGGCATTTCCAGGTTTTCACTTGCTTCTCTACAGATTTCTTCTAGCTACCCAGCACATCTCACCTTCACTTATGTAGCCCCTGCACTTGTGTAATTCTTAGTGCTTGTTCAACATTATGTTGCCACCGAAAGAAAAACCATCTGTAGAAGGGTCATGTGAAATAGTCTTGAGATCAATGAAAGTGTACGGAAGAAAGAGGAATACAGATATTGTCAAAGTTTATATTTCAGTCAGAGTAAATGCTAACATTTAATCAGTGCTATTATAAACTCACTCAGAACATGAAGTTGCTGTGGGTAAAAAATAAATCCTTCATATGTTGAAAAATATACATGTGTCATCTCTAAGGCAAAAGCTGTAGTACCAGTGAGGACAAATATTTGGTTTTCTTCCAAAGAAAGCATTTTGTTTTTTGCTTAAGCTCCAAGATTCGCTGAAAATATTGCCTGAAGCATCATTACTTTTTTTTCTCCCAAATACATCTTATTCACACCTTTTGTCCAGGGGCTCCTTTCCTCCTTAACAAAGGAAAATGATGTATGTAAACCACAGAAGAAATCCCATGCACATGCCATGTCCTCCCTCACATGGAAGTTATTTCAATCCTTTTGATACCATTTAATACACACTTATATATGGATTTTACTATGCCAAGGACGCACCTGGAAGTAGCCAGACCATGATGGCTGTCCACTCTCTACATGCTAAAGTAAATTCTCTGTTTATGCAGCTGTCTACAAAGATTACAGGATAACAGGAGCCAGACCCAGGAGTCTGAGACTAGCAGGTATAGAGGACATTGCTCTGCTTTGCACATCCCAACCTTGGGTTGTTACAGGTAGATTTGACTCCTATCACACTCTATTGAAAGAGAGCATGACTATTCATATTATAGGTAGAAGAGTGGATCCATTTTAAAATGGAAAGTGGCAAAGCAGAGGCACCGGTTAGTGTCACCAGCCTAGCTATCTGCTGGTGCAGTAGTGCTAGCAATCACTGTCACTCATGGCCTTCAAACAGATGCAGCTTTTTTTTTTTTTTTTCAGAAAAGTTCAAGGCTGGTGACAGCACTGAGTCTCTCTGCTCCTCTTATTCCCTCTTTAGGTAAAGCAGATGCTATTGCAAATAACTTGTTGGGGGGGAGATGTCAGTGATGGAAAGTATTATTTGCACTGACAAAGATTCTGAACAAACAGCTGTGTGACATTAGCTGTAGAAAAGCAGATCACTTTTCTGACACAAAGATAAGGGTCTGAAAGCACTCTTAAAAGTATAAATAAGAATCATTTCACCAGCAGGCCTAAAGCTTATAAGATAGATATGTTTCCACAGGGTTTAGTTAGGGTGTTCATGTCAGTATTTACTGTACAGTTGTATAGACTATCTAATGCAAAAAAAACATTTCCTATAAACACATTTTTAAGTTAAAAAACATGTAGGCATGCATCTGTAGCCCTTGAGATAGCTCCTTGCCCGGGGGTAAACAGCAGAGAGATGTATAATGAGCTTGAAAGTAACTCTGAAAACCACTATGTCTACGGACAGTTGAGAGGCAAGAGTGTGAGGGTGTAGTGAGAACACCTGTGGAAGAACTGGCCAGGAGTCAGTGACAGAGTGAGTGGGAGCAGGCCTAGCACATGAAACATTGACCAAATTCCCAGCAAGGCCAGGTAAGCATATTCCATTTTGTGAGCAACATCTAGCTCCTTCCTGGACTACAGTTACTCAGCATTAGCACAGCTGAGATAACAAAGTATGTTTAGTAGATTTAAGGGCCCCCCACAAACCATCGAGTCCTGCTCATGTATCCAGCCTGGCTGTCCAGGCTGGATTTGCAGCAACCTCCTACCGGTTACCCCGCCTCACAGTTTCCAAGACTCCCCATGTAGTCTCTCTAATGTCAGTCCTTACTAAATCTATCCTGTTTAACCCCTTATGAACCTTGAGTATCGACCTCCACCAGTATCTGACCATCTCTTGCCCACCTTGCAGATGCAGGGAGTGACCTGCTTCTGTGCCCATTTTTGAAATCTCCTTTTATGAAAATGTTGAAAGGTTTGTGCTAACCCTAAACATTTACAGAATGGAGAGAAAATTTCCACCCCCAACAACTGATGTGACCATGCTGCCTTGTCACCAGCACACTTTCCTGAATAAAATATACCTACCCTTGGCAAATTACTTTATGCAGCTAGGGATAGATTTCCTCTACCTAAGTTGTTTCCAAGTGAGCCAGCTGACTCAATAGTTCAGGTCTCTGGCTGCAGGAAACATTAAGATTTCCGTCAGATTGCTCTGTATTCCAAAGAAAACTGTCACCTTCTTCTCTGCTTTACTTAGACATCGCCTTACTTAGGCAGAAGAAAGAGGCAATCTAAGAGGCAATAAGCAAAGTGCCTCTGGTAGACCTCAGCTGCCTCTTTTAATCTACTATCAAATGGCAATGGAGGACATTTAACTCAACTGCTCTGAATCCTGGCAGCCCATTTTTACTCTCATGATAGATGTTACTCAAACTCAAGTCTCTTGGTTGTATATATTACCCACATGTATATATTACCCAAGAATGACCCTCTGGTCATTCTTTGCCATACAGCAGCTGTAAACTTGGGACCAAGACTAGGCCTTACTCGAAGAAGAGTTCTCTTTCACTTTTAGAGTGACTGTGGATTCAACACGGCAAAGCCTGGTTTCAGATGACTAGCCTCCATCCTGCAGCAGACCTGCAGGTCTGTCCTCTCTCCTACATCTTAGTGCCAGGACTCAAGTGCTTGTTTTGTTAATAGCCTGATGGTGAGAAAACAGAAAGCATGATCTTTTACCATGCACAGGATACACCTTTTCCTCATCTCTTACCAGATTTCAGAAAAGCACACCTTCTTCTGTCTTTCCCTCAACATCTTCACAAAATGTCCACCTAGAGCTTTGGCCACACTTGGCAACTTTCCCAGTACAAGGCTAGGCACTAAAGCAAGGAAACAATTATTGGAAAGACAGCTCAGAACAGCTCTCAATGAAAATTTGAGCTTCCTCTGACCCTAGCAAACAGATTTACTTGAGAAGACAGAAAATTATGATTATATTCTGTGCTCTTCTCATGCCATTCCTCTATATCTATGCTCTTCTGTTCTGGAAAGGCCATTTGTCCTTTGTTGTGCCTTTTAGAAGCAAGACTATAAGGCTTCTGGGGACCTGTAGCTTGCACCCCTCCTCCTACAACAATGTCAAAAGAGCAGCCAGGCACCCCTGCTGATCAAGGATGATGATACATTTTCATGATATCTGATGGACTTATACATTTTGTCTCTTGCTCTGGTGTGTGCCTCTCATGTGATTAAACTTCCAAGGGCATATAGGTTCTTGCCTTTTCCAGACAACAGCTTTGTCAGCCTGATGCACTCTCTCAGCAGATGACACTGTTTTATCAGAGACATTCCTAGATAGCATGAGGAGTATTCTAGAACCTAATGGAGGAGCTCTAATGAAGGAGCACAAAAAAACAAACAAACAAGCAAACAGTATCACTGCAAGCAAGTAGTATCACTAGATGCTACTTTTCTCTTGTACTTTTATTTTCAGGACCAGTAGAGGAGGTCTGCATCTCATTTATATTGTTCTCTGGTGGCATCTTTGGGGAAGAGAAAAGAAGAGGTAAGCTGGGGAGGGATAACAAAAGAAATGATTGGATAAAGCAGTCTTACGGCCAGGGAAAGCCATCTACTGTTGGTTATGTTATAAATGTGAATTATGTTATGATATTTCTTGTTACCATGGTCACATACACCATCCCAGGAGTTACTCAGTGCTGATAGTTGTACTGAATTGATCAAAGGCAGATCAGATTTCCCAGTTCTCGTAAATCCAGTGTTCATGGAATGATTCCTGTTTGACCACACTGTTTTACACTCTCCAGAACAGGCAAAAATGTCAGCAAATCTCAGTATGCTATTACATGTACATGCACATTATGGCAGTCCAGCAAGAGCTGAAGGCCTAAGGAAATGTCTGTAATGGCCAGAGATGCCTGGTAAGGGATGTTAGAATCAAGCTAAGCAGTTTTATTCACAATACAGATTGGTGGTGGTTTCTATACATAGAAAAAAACTGACCTGGCCAAGGTTACAGAGACAACTTTTGCAGATGTCGGTGTCAGACACACATCCAATGTTGGCTGTGTTATTGCCCATGAAGTGCGTGCAGCAACTTACACAACAATCCCCCAGTCCCTACAATATAATGACATAGGGCCCCTTTTTATTTCTACGGTTCTCTCAGATTCCTATTATGCAGAGCCACAGTTTAGCAGCTGGAAAACCCATTTGAGTGTTCTCTCCAGGACACTAAAAGTTATGAAGTGACAGGGAGGACATCATGAAACAATAAATATTTGCACCTTGGCAATGCATAGAACTCCTATGCTGATCCAGCTGATGAAAATTCCTGCCTCAAACTAGTTTGCTACCACACAATAAGAGCTGGTAGCTGTCCCCTTCACCCTTGGAGTTGAGGCCTTAAAAGCTTACACATATCAGTCCAAGATGTGTGTAAGTTCACAGCACAGCATGCCAAAAGTTCTTTGCATGCACACAAAACCTCTGTGCCTGCCTCTGCTGGTCATCCTAGAGGTGTAGAACAACACTTCTCCATCTTCTGGAATTGTGTCCATCTTCTACTAATGATGCTCTGTAAAGGAGAGGCAGGGCTCAGCAACAATCCAGCAAGCCTCAATCTCAACAAAGATCTAAACAACTGCCAAAAAGGGCATTGACAGCACCTTATGGCAAGACCTAGCTTATTCTCTGTTTCCAGATGTACCAGGTTGCTCAGTAGAAGATAGAAATAACCTCAGAGATTGCCATGTTCCTGATCCAGAGCCTCACCAGAAGAAAAGAGTGTAGCCTTGGTGTATGGGACTCCTAACAAAGAGCATGCAAGAAGAGGAGCTATGCAGTCACTACTCAAGGTTTGTGTGAAGGCAGCCAGGGACAGCACAGATAGCTGATGAATTGAATTCTTCTGTGTTCTTCCAGTGTTTCCCAATATCTGCTTCATTCTTTGTGCCCAGAAATGCAAACCGAGTCTTTTTCCTCGCAACCCGTTCATGCTAAGGAAATAGTAAGGGACCATAAGTGCCACAAAGAAAGTTTAGTTTCAGCTGCCTTTGTTCCAAAAACTTACATCTCAAAAGAAATAGTTAGCAGGACTGCACATATGATTGCAGGAACCACTGTCTGAAATAGTCATATTTCAGACAGAGTCCTTGGCATTAGATCAGAGCCATCTGTTTTGGTCACCAGGAGCTGGAGGCAGGCTGGTGTTGAGCAGGTCTTTGCTACGTATGATGATATCACTTCACAACTTGATGCTCCAAAAAAACAGCTTTTCTGAGACACTGGTGCACGTGAACATGACCCTGATGGTGAGTAGTATTAGATATCCTAAGACATAAGAGCTGATAAGGCAGACATGGAAATCGTGAACTAGGAAACTGTTTGACATCTATTGATGTACAATAGTCAGGAAAACTAGTCTTTAGGTACAGTCTCTATAAATAGGTTCACACACAAAATAACTGACTTGTACAGGACTTTTTTTCCCTTAATGGAAACATCCTGGCAAGACCCATGACACTGGTGAATTTCTTGGGCCACAGAGCAACAATACCAGAAAGGTGTCAGCCCCACCACCACTACCACCTGTCACCAGGATCTGCATTATTCTTTTATGCATCTACCAGCTGCATAGCATTGAAATAACTAATCACACAATCTCAGATAATACTGATAGTCTTCAAGGTCTGTGATTGCAAGCACGTGGCAAATGTATGGATGATAAATGTCCCCTGGACTTACTACTGAAAAGACCAATTTCAAAAGACCAATTTCAGAGTTTTCATCAGAAAGGACCAAGCTGTTCTTTCTTTTTTTTTTTTTTTAAGTTAGAGGTAATAACTCATTATCTTGAAGTGCTGCAACGAAAGGAACACAATCTCTGCCTTCCTTCAGTGGGATAAGCAGGAACAACTGGTTACATTATTAATTACATATATGACTGTCATTGCATCTGTGACATTTTTGTTTTGAAAGTTCTCTTGACAGCCGTAAGGATTAGAAACCTATACTTCATCTACAGAGAGCAGTAGTGACTGAAGTGCGTGGCTTTTTGTGGATGGTTCAGAGCAGTGACAGAGGCCCAGTAGCCACTCTTCACTATTTCCCTCAGAAGTCACAAGAATCACAGGATAATTCAAGTAGGAAAGGACTTCAGTAAGTCTCTAGTCTAACTCTGCTCCTTGCAGGGACAATGATGAGATCAAACCAGGTTGCTCAGAGCTTTATTAGGTCTTGAAAACCTTCAAGGAAAGAGATTGCACAACCCATTATGGACAAGCTGTCCTCTGCCTAACTATGCTACATCAAGTGTATATCAAGAACTACAGATTCATACTCTGGAGGGTTTTTGAACTTGAATATTTGAGAAAGCCCATCTCAGCAGGGCAGAATGCAGGCCCTGTGCTTACCAGCATATCTCCACAAGGCCACACCCTTTATGAGCAATATGTCTCTTCAAAACCTAGATGGGTGGCAAGATGGGCTACCCAGCTTTCTAAACTGCTCTATCTATATCATTTTACAGCATCAGGATTCTCGCCAGTCCCCTACCCACACAAAACCCATGAAGGACTATGCACATGAGCCGTGACCAGACTAGGACTTGCTTCTGCATAGAGCTCAGAGCACAACACACCCATGTGGGTCACCATGGCTTTTATGAACATCCTCTTCTTCCAGCCCTCCCAGTGGCTGTGTGTCCTCTGAAGTGTCCCCCCTCAGATATTGCCTGGTGAACAGTGAAAACAAGGTTGCCAAGCAACACAAATCCTCCAAGCAACCAGTCACGTTAGAGAGCAGCAACCCATCACAGATCAGCTTGAAAGACAGCACATCTGCTACCATTTTGCCTCTTAGCAGCAATTCTGTTCATCCATAGCTGGTAGCTACTTAAGTCCATCTATCGTCTCTCCTCCCACCAGCCAAAAGCACTGGCCAAGGCACTCATACAATTGTTGATCAGCCAATATGCTCACAACTAATCATCACATTCATATAGATTGTAAACACAATCCCCTTCCCTGCAGACCTCACCTGACCCTTCTCCTTGTCCTCTGCAGCAATGTCACACATTGCCGACAGGCAGGGCATTGCTCTACATCATTCACAGAGTCCATCCCTGGACTGTACATTGACAAGCCTAGTCTATATAAGCACACATCCAAAATATAGATAAGAGCATCTTGGGATATCACAGTCACCTCTGCAAAGTAGGAGTTATAGGACACCTACATATGCACCTCTACCTCCAGATATCCCCTGTTCAGTCATGGGCCTTCTCAAATCCCAGCAGCTGTTTCAGGCTGCCATACTGCTGAAACTGAAGGGAGGGGCTTAGCACTGGTCTCAGCCTCATCCTGTCTCTCTGCTCTTTCCATAATTATTCTAGAGAACAAGAGGAAAGCTCCTCCACATCCGCTCAAGACAAATGATAAGAATGCCCACTATGCACCTCATGTTTTCTGTCTCCTTGACAGTGCTGCTGCACTACACAAAGTAGCACTTCTAGCCATGAGGTGAGGTTCCTATCCATGCCTTCATGGCCCTGTAGTTTTAAAGCAAATATCTTGAGAAAGTGGGGGGACATTACACTCCTGTGAGACACCCAGGAGGAATGAAGGCTTTCGCCTGCTGCCTGCAGTCAGCTGAGCTCAAATGAGGTGGCAATTTTGGAGTGAAGTAATTGGAGTGAGTATTTAGCATAGCCTGAGGCTGCCTCGACTGCCTCAGATGATTGTGTCTAAATCCACCTCCTAAAGTGGACTGGGCTCTGGGAATGTGCGTGTGGGAAACATTTTTCTGGTATGGGTAGAGTCCTAAAGCAGACCAGGTAGCTGAAAGACCTTTTGGCACACTTTTTTACAGGGATTATCCCTTCTGGGGCTGGAATCATCCAAGCAGTTCCCTTCAAGTTGACTGGCCAAAACACAAGAGGAGGTATGAATGCTACTCCATAGTGAGACCAGAGACAGAAGTCTGTCACAAGCGCAGAGCATGACCCAGGAGATAAACAAGGAAATAAGGGTGAAAAGAGGTGTTCCATACCAGTCAGGGGGTTGCTTATTTCCATAGTGTGTTGCATGAACTCAGGAACTTGAAGAAGGGTCTTGATTCCCAAATTCAGCCCCTCTGTACATCATCCCATACTCACTGGCCTCTACACTCCAGGCTCATCTACTGGTGATACTGGAAAGAGACATCATGTCTCCTTTGCCCTTGCACTAACAGGTGGAAAAGCAACTCTAGGCTGGGCTGCATGCTGCAGGCAAGTAGATACTGGGAGAGGGTGCTAGCAGCTCTTTATATAAGCTGCTGTAACATTTTGTGATATGACTGACAGACATGAGGTGAGCTGGGAAGATTACAGTGAACAAAGACAGGGCTCTCCAATCTGACATGGTTCTCAAGAACAATCAAATGGGTGCTGCAACACCCAAGGTAACTGGCTTTACTTCATTTAAGGAGAATCCACAAAGAGAATTACAGTACACTGTTTATTCCCAACCCTGCATACTTTGTAGTTTAGAAGTGCAATTTTGGCACTGCAGTCTGTTTGCATCTCAAAGAGACTTTCCAGGATCCTGTCCACACCGATTCATAACATAACACAATGACATTAAGAAAATCCTAATTGTATCATGTAATCATGCTAATTTGGCATTGCCTTGCCATTAAGCAAGTCAAATGTGGTACACTGCTAATACGGATTCTAGATTTGGTTTTCTAGATTTGGTATGGATTGTAGCCTAGGTATCTCTGCCTGCGGCTCCAGCAGCTACACAGACATCCCCTTGTACAGATGTGTTTTAAAAAGAGTAGACTGAAAGAATTCAGATTAAGTGTGCTGGTTCTTCCACATATGCAGGTTGCACAGACTTAATTAAATTGATAACTGGGCCAACCTGGATTAAACTTTTGCAAACTTGGGTGTAGACAAGGCTTTTGTTTTGTTGGAATCATTAATTAATCCAAGTTTTGATTGGCATAACCATATGACACCAAATGTGATTCACAGTCTAGTCTTCTACCTGTGTGCTGTCATGCGGCCTCATAAATGGCCTATGGAAGAACTTGGTGCATTTCTGACCTGCCCTCGGAAGATCCGTATTTAGGTAGGTTTTACTGAACCCCAAAGAACCCAGGAATTTTTTTTTTTAATAAAAATAGCTTTTTAGCAATTGCATCAATGCAACAATCTCTCAAGGAGCAATTTGGGCAAGGCTCATCCCACCCTCACAGAGTAGTAGTAATTTCTGGAGAAAAAGCAGTTAACTAGATCATTCTGTTCCAGCATCTCATCTATGGGCCCTGTATAGGGATGATAGTATTATCCTATTTTTCCTTCCCAGCTAGTTAATAGGAAATCCCCTTTCAAAGGCAATTTCCATTTTAAATCACCCACATTAAGAGAGACATGTTTAATACCAATAAATCCGCTTTCTTAAAAGAGAAGCCAGGCTCATCAGCTGACTAAATCCTCTCCCCCACCCCCATGGCTGCCTTGCAATCTGTAGATCTTGCAGAAGGGCGATCTAAGACAGCTATAGTTAGCTAGCTAGACTTCTGAACACTAAGCTGCTCCTTGCTTTGTATTCACTTTGTGTCAAAGCAAGGTCATAGAGACGTGAGTAGCTAAAAAGACTTTTCTCTGTGTAAGGGAGCAGGAGTCTCAGCCAAGGATGCTCAGAGGCCGGGTTTCCACGTAACTGCATGGCTCCCCTGGGAGCCTCCCACTGCACCATTCTTCATCAGGGCCCTCCTACTCCTGGTAGGAGTCAGTCTGAGGAGAATGCTAAGGGCTTTGCAGGATAAATGACTTTTGCCCCTCAAAGCTTCTTTCAGAACAAGTAGGAGAACCCGCAAAAGGGACTCCCAAAGGGATTCCTATGCCCTAAACACATGTTCAAGGGGCTCCGTCTCTGCTGTTGGCAGCCCCCTCCTTCTCACATCACTTCTTCCTCTCTCCAGAGGGATTTCTAACCTCACAGCTCTTGCAGATAGTTTTATCACATTCAGCTGAGAAGCAGGAAGGACAAATGGCATCTCTCTTTGCAAGACTCCCATGTTTATCTAGGGGAGAGGAGGCTAACAGTACAAGCAGTGCTAAGGTGGTTCCCCCAGCCCAGAGGAGAGTGATGTGGAAGGATCCCCAAGGTCAGGACTGCACTAGCACTGGTGCAGTGGCACAGGTACCTTGCTTGTCCGACAGGAAGAGACACAGCTGACTAAGCGGGGAGGATGGGGAGCTCTGAAACCTGAATAAACTCCCTCTTGCTTCCTGCTGCTGTGACAAGGATCGGAAGAAAAACTACAGACAAAGTAAAATAAGGCTTAAAAAAACACAGCAGAAAGCCTTGGTCTGGCTGCCTTCAGTGCTGCAAAAAACAGATCTAAGGTCACCCATGTGATCTTCCCCTGCCTCATCATGCAGCTCCAGTAGCCAGAACCTCTCTGATGAGTACACTGCTGTGTTGCCACAAATGGCTTCTCCTGGGAGAGAATGATCAGCTCCATTCATTGAATATAGATCATGAAACATTAGAATCCTGAAAATGTCTTCGAAATTTTGTATCTGAAGCACGTTAGAGACACCTGAGTATAATTCACCATATGTTATTTATAGTTAAGACTGCAAGAATGCCCATTTGCTTTGGACCCATGCCCATTTCCCCACCAAGTATTCACTTTCCAGCTCTGCAAAGCTCTGTTCACCTCTGTAGGTGAACATAGTAATGCATACGCATGTAATAGCGTGCCCTCCAGCAGTTACCTGCCTGGGTATCTGTGTAAGGCAGTGCCCATCAGGGGTACAACTGTGCCCAGTGACCTAGGAGATCCCTTCAGTGGTACGTCCCAGCAGGAGCCATCCAAGTAGATTCTTCTCCTTCCAGGAGTGCTGTTTGGACAAGTCCTGTTCAAGAAGGGACATTTCAAATCATATTACCTTTTTTAGACGCATAAGGGGGAAAACACAGATACCTGTTTTGTAGTTTGTCTTTTAAAGACCTTTGGCCTCATTTTTTTCCATGAGTCTATGGCTGATTGGGCACCGCTCAGCAGCATGGACGGCTCTTTCTCTGTGGGAAACTACCTTGACTTTCCCGGAGCAGGATGCCTTCCTCCTCCTCCTCCCTCGCAGCACTCTTTCCAGTCTAGATAACATGGATAATTATATCTGTTTCCATGCTCTGCTTAGCCAAAGTGGCATTTCTTAAACAATTCCATAAACACAGACAAAAGCACCTAGCTTTCAATCTTGCACTTATTTTTCTAGCTGATATTAAGATCCATTTTTTGGTCTGAGAATGAATAATACTTTCAAAAAATAACTATAATCCTGTAGCCAGCAGGGAGAAAGAAGTACTGGGGGTCATGAATGGGGGGAAATTTCCAGGTCTATTGCTTTGTAACTTGTCATAATGGGTCATAGCAGTTAAGTTACATTACAAGACCTGTGATCAGTAGACCAGGGTAAAGCATACTAAGATTTAAAAATGTATGTATCTAAATATTGCCACTATAAAAAGCAAATGGAGGGAGATAACAGAGGTAGAGGGAGAGTGATCCTGGTTTTCTATAATTTCAAGATCTTTCTTAACCTGTTTGATTGACAAAACCTTTGCCTTGACCCAAGTCTTTACGGTAAAAAAAATTAATAACTGCCCTAAGTAATTTCTGTCATGCTCCAGGGTAGAGTTAGGTGTATGCTAGAATGTTCCTATCTATCTGTATCTGCACTGAACTGTTAAACAGATGCTCACTGAGGAGAAAATGGACCGCAATAAGCTGGCATTGACACAGATCTGAATCGCTAGAACTACCATAGAGATAACATTCACTTAAGAAAGATGTGGTTTCCATTTCCATTCTCTTTTAATAAAAAAGTATTGAAAGATTAAAAATATCTGCTCTTTCAAAATATCACACTAAACATAAATAAGAGAGGGAGGGGAGACTTCAGTTAATTCGTGCAAAATGTGAATACATCACATTACTGAATCTCATGGAAGAACCAAATTAAAGTCCCTTTTCATAGCAAGAGACAAATTCTGTTTGTATCTACACAAATGACAATATTCAAAGTCTAGTCCAACATTTTGGAGCCTATACTCAGTAAATATATGGGGTTCCACTGTCTCCAGTAGGAGAAGTGTACACAATATGACACATGAAAGCAGAGAACTCTGCAATATGCTGATAGCCTTTTCCAATTAATTTGCCTTTAGGTCTTACTCCCAGCACTTTGCTCTAGCCACAACACAATATGAGTCTATATACTTTAGTCCCATACTTTCCAGAGCTGGGGAAAGAACCTTGAAGTCCAGAAAACTGCGAAGAACTCAGAGGGATTTGCACTGAAGTAGAAGAAATGAGTTCAGCCCAGGCTGCTTCACCAGCCTGTAACCAGGTCCTGTCCCTATCTTATCACAATAATCTTGAGCAGGCTCCCAAAAAGCATTTGACTGCTCATTGACTGCAAAGAGCAGCCATCATAAAGCCAAAGAAATTACATGTATAAATGAGTTTCTCCTCTCACAAACCTGAGAAAGGCTCAAGCAATTACTCTGCCAAATTACCCTGCCTCCAAATCAAGCCTTTGGTCCTGCACTTTAGGAAGGTTTTAAAGAGCATGAATTTGAAGTATCCTTAGTAAAGACAGAAACAGAAAAGGAGAGCAGCAATGGCCCCTGCGTCCTCTCAAACACTCACTGCGAAGCAGGCTCACAGTCTAGGCCTGGTAGTTAGCTGTCATACCAGCCCTCTAGACAAAATAAAACCTGGACAGATCCAGCACCCTAAGTGTCTTCCATTATGTACCAGTGAGAAAAACTGCCTTACTACCCTAACTGATGATCAGTTCTACTTTCAGCAGTGTGAATGAGGATCACCATGGATACTACAAGACATGACATAGTTTAATCTCTGAAATAAAATTTTTAAAAAAAGATCACTTTGCCTTAAGCATTTCTTTTTGAAATACTTAGCACCATGGTTCCCTGAATCCCATCTCTTCTACTCCATGGTACTCACTGTTATAGAGTGAGTGAGAAGTCTTTCACTATCCTCTTGTAAAAAATGTGGTGCAAGGTGAGCTCTCATTCATGTTGCTGCAGAAAGATCATTAGAGAAAGAGGACTGTAATCAAGACTTGGCACAGACTGACAGAAAAAAAAAATCCTCATGATTTTACTGAATATTTGGTCTCCAGAAAGAAGCTAAGCAACCTACTGCTTATAGCCACATCATCTTCACATACATGCATACCTGCATTGGCCTAGATCGGAAAGCCCGGTAAGGAAAATTCAAGAAGTATTAATACTTCTTCTGAGCATTAAAACTGCCTAAAAACACACTTACCACGAAGGAAAGAAAATAGTGGTATTTTGGTGAGATTTGGTGAGACCAGCAGACCTAGAGCTAGCATCTCCAGAGACCTCTAGGTTGTCAGGAAGCAGCAGGATCAGGCTCCTCCTCCAGGGCAGGTAGGTCAGGAGCCAAGAGTGACAGAGCAAGGGTGCAGTCCCACAGCATCTGAGCCAGATGAGCAGGCCCCGTTATGGCAACAGCATCAGTGAACTGGTCATCATTTAACTTTGGTTAAAGTAACAAGGTGGGGCTGAGGTCAGTCTGTGAAGTCCAGTCAGGCAGCCAGCCACAGCAGAACTAAGCGCAGACCTACTCACAACATAGCTCAGGATGGGCACTGAGCTTATCTCGCCCTCGCAGGCAGAGGGTATGTGAGTGTATAGGCAGGGGTCCCAAGTGAGGCTGCTCAGGACAATCACATGTGGCTACACAGTCAAGGCCTGACAGTGGCTCACTTTAGGCACTAGGCAATGCTTAATTCCTCCACTTCCCATGTATGGTCCATGAGTCAGCTTCCATTGCTGTTGCTGTGAGTTTTTCACCTAGCAACAAGGGAGAAGGATGGATAGGAGAGTGTTCGGAGAGATGTTGAAGCAAAGTGATATGAGAAAGAGAGAAACTAAATTGTCAGGGAGCTTAAGGGGCAGGTGTGGTGCCTAAAGCTATTTGGGTCTCTAAAGACAAAGCCAAGTTTGCATATAGCATTACAGCATTTACACTTTAGCCTTCCTGGGAAACCACAACCATCTCTTGCAGGATAAGGGACACATCCAGCTTTCCCTTCAGACATGCTCGGGATCCACAGGCTCCTCCAGGACTCCTACACTTTGATCAGTGTGTCACAAGTTCCATGATAGCTTGGCTGTGACCAAAAATCATTGTCATTTGCTGTGCACAAGCTTACCACAGATATGTCTCTATTGTGTTGGTTATCACATGGTAAAAAGCACTCAGGCAAAGGGTCAAAATGAGATAGTCCTTGCAATAAACATCGTGCAACTAAGCACCACCATAGCTAATTTTCAGCTGACTAAACTAAAGCTCCTGGGATAAACAGAGCAAGTGAGACCAAATGCTCCCCAGGAAAAAAACCCACCTCAGGGGCTAGAACTCTGCATCCTTTCCCCCACCACAACATCGCTGCAGACCTTGCTGATGGTGGCTGGCTCAGGAGCAGAGCAAAGACTTGGACTGACCCATCACCTCTTCCCATAAAAGAGGATGCTCTCAGAGACTCTGGGGTCAGTACTAGGGAAATATGTGCCTCCTCAAGCTCTAAAAAAAGGACTTTGTTCCCACTCAGCATTTTTTTTTCCATCTGGGCTAAATCCACTCTTAGAAAGAGATAACTCTATCTCCAAGGAAACAGGCTCTCTGCTGCTCTCAGGGTCTCAGCCAGCTCCCCCTCTCTTTTCGTGGGGAGGGGGGGCAACGGAGGGAGGGTAACTCGGCAGCAAGGCTGAGACATGCAGAAACCAAGGGGCTTCTGGCTCGCTGGGCTACCCTGGAACAGGAACAGAGGAGCAGAAGATGCTTCAAGCCAACATGAGCTTGTCTCCATGCTAAAGCCACAGCCATGACAGTACCTTCCCGAGCCTGCCCAACCTTGGAGAGCTTATACAGGAGTAATATCAGAGATCAACCACATTCAGAAGTCTCTCTGAAAGCAGTCTGCTTTCAATCTTCTTCTTTATTGCCAAAAATAGCTTCATGTTCTCAGTACCAGCTTTCTTCGCAAGCACGCTTACTGGCCTCCCTCCCGCCATAAAGAGCCAGACATGCCCTGCTCACAGATGTCCTTCTCAGCCTGTCCTTCACACCCTACTGTGGGGTGTCTGCACTACAGCACCCCCAACCTGGAGTACTGACACCATACTCCTCCCTCTGCCAGCAACCCCTCCAGCATGTCTCTCCATATGAGTGTCTCCAGTCTATGACATGCTTTGGGCAAGCTGAGAGACCAAACTCAGCTCAGGGATGGATGGTAGTAACATGGCTCTGACCTGAACTCATTGCCGATCCCCACAGGATTCCCTTCCATCTTGCTCAGTTCAGTCATCACTTTTTTGATGCGCCTACTGAAGCCCTCTGAAGAAGCAATTCAGGTCACAGGAAAGGAAAGTTTTCTCATAGCAGGTCTCCTTGTCTCACTTCTGGGGTCATCTCCTTGTCTCACTTCTGGGGTCAAACCTCAATTCCGAGTCCAGAGGAAACTCCCATGCTAGTTACATCTTGGGGCAGTTATTTCTTCCCATAAAACAAAAGTCACTTGAGATGGCTGCTTTGCATTAGCTATTGAGCTGAAAGGGAGGTAAGACTGCAAGGACCTTATGGGTTAGAGTCCACCACAGTGACCAGAGGAGAAAGCAGAGATGTCTTTCCTGAACTATATTCCAAGATAACTCAGACCTTCCCCTGATTATAATCCCAAATCGGTGACCACCACTTCTGGGCAGATTTTCCCTGCTCTGGATCAAAGACATATGACACCCCCACACTGTACTGCAGGAGAGTTATACATAGTTATACATAGGTGTTCACACTGTCCTTTAAACAGATCCTGCTCAAAGACAGCATCTCTGAGACCCCAAAGAACAGTGAACACCTGGCAGCACACACGCTTTATTGCCTTCACACCCCAGAGGTGCAAGCTGGACACAGGGTAGAAGCCAGCCTGACACAATGCCCACACAGAGTTTGTTGCAGGATCCATGTCTTATCTTGCTTCAGCATCTGAAAGCAGACTTTGGCTAAGTCCTACACGTTGCTATTTAAAGTAAGCCAATTTGTATTCATTCTGCTCACTACATTCACCAGTTGTTCTGAATTGTGTTTGAAGCTGAAGGGAAGAGGAAATGTACAACAAGAAAAAATTATACACTGGTAAATTTTGTTCTAATCCCTTCTCCTCCCATTATTGCTTCCCCTTTTTTGGGTTTCCTTTTTGTTTTCTGTTTTTTTATGTATTATTAGCTTTAGTATAATTTTGACTGAGAAAATATGTTGCTGATAGGATGGACTAATTACACTACCTAGAAGAATTAATTACACCATCTGTGACTGACAGTGGAGCTTGACTCGTTGCTTCCTGGTAGATGGAGCTACATCACCAGCTGCTCTGAACCTTCCCCTGTACAAGGCAAAAGAGGAATTACTGTAGGAATATTGTTAAAGGCAATTTCTTCCCTTTTTGAGCAATTTGACATCATCAGGTGGCCTAGCTTGACTGCCCAAGTCAAGGACAAGGCTCATCTGCTTTGCCTTTGCTCTGGAAAGGAAATATTTCTACATCCATCTTGATCCTCTGCTCCTAGAGGTCATCTGATTCAGTCTGACCTAGCAGTTAAAATGGGACAGGAGCTGTTTGCAAGCCAAGTGGTGTGGTATGTCTCATGTCCCTATAGCTACTCAATAGCTCTAGCTACTGCTACCCCTTAACATTTCTTGGGGCCAGTCCTTGGATGGTGCTGCCCTGAGCTGCAGCCAGGCTTTGTTTGTGAGCTGACTCTGATTTATGTGTGCCAGGGCTGGATAGTCAGAATGACCAGAGGAGAGACAGTACCCTCACCCTGCTCAGTTCTGTCATAGAAATTCCAAAGATCAGCTTTTGTTGTCATTGCCCTATTTCAATGGGAGTGCAGACTGCACTCTCAGTGCCTACTGCTAATGGAAAAGAGACCACAACACTTTGGGGGAGGCAGGGGAGTTTTGAGGCAGTGAGATTTTTCCCTGCTGGAATGATTGCAGCTCTTAAAGGTTCTCCTACTGAGTCTCATCAGCCTTATGCTGGCAGTTCATCTGCTCTGGCTACAGTCCTGAAAGGATGATGGTAACTTTGGTTTCTGCAGCCAGCTGAAAATCCAACCTGGTTTTCTTTACTGGCATGCAATGGACCTGCTTGTTGTGGCTGAGTGTGGATGACAGAAGATCTGCTCAGACACACATCCTTGAATATCTGTTTTCAGGTAAGGTAGGGGAGTGGTACTCTTATGGGTCAGGAAAATATAAATAGTAATTCTTAAGGTAGCTCTTTGTGCCCTTTTAGCCTCCAGCTCTGCTGCAGTTCTTTTCCTCCCACTCTTCCTCTAAGCCTATTTGATTTACACGGGATAAGTTGTTTGTAGCTGTAACTTTAGAGCAAACCTCTTGACTGCTCCATCTCTAAAATTCAGGACCCTGAGCATACAGTTGTTTCTGTTGCTACTGGTCAGGAATGAAGTACATCATAGATGATACAACAGGACTCTCCAGCCTTTGATCTGTTGTTCAGACCAGTTGCTAGAGCTGAACACCCTAATGCAATAACCCTCAACCTCAGAAGCCTGAATCCTTCTCTAGGTAACCAATGGTGTGCTCAAGACATCCACTGAGATCTGTTATTTGCCTCATTTAGTTTTTGCCCCAAGTATTGGACAGCATCCAAGCTATGTTTTAGTTAAGTCACTGGAAAAACCTCAACATCCAGAAAAAAATTCTCGCTCTGCATCAGGACATGGCCAGATCCTGGGGAATTCCCAGGTCCTAATAGGGGAGACTTGCTCTGTTATGCGTTGCCCAAGGGAAAAGTCCCGTATAGGAACATGGGACTGATAATGCACAACAGCGTTCTGGCCACATCCTTGGAGAGCAGCCGAAGACTCTCTAAAGGGATTTCTAACATTATGAAATTCCTCAAGGGTTGAGACTGATGTCCCAAAATACTATTCCTGTAGAGTCAGAGCAAAGGCTCAAACCTAGCTCACAGCAAGTATTTGCAGAGGCATTTCACACAGGAGAAAATTCCAGAAATCTTCCTCCTTTCTACAGCAGAGGAGCTGTAGAAAGCAAGAAAATTCAGCAACTTTTCTCCCTGCCACTGCAGGGAATTTCTCCACCTCTAGCTTGATAAGAGCTTTACCGTACAGCCTCTGTTCTCTCCCAGCCCTGAGGACACCCCATCATTTTCATTTGAAATGACCATTTTTTGCATGTTGCCAAGTTCTCTAAAAACAGGCAAAGGGTGCATGAAGCACACACCGGAGGAGAGCTGGAGAGCTGAAAGGAGAATTTGCAGCGAAGGAAGGAACGCAAGAAGCCAGAGGTCTAAGAGGCAAATGTGGTCATATTGAGTGGAACAAAGAAACATGTGTTTTTACAAATAAGGGAGCTACTCCACATTCTTTGGCAAGCAGGACAAGGGAGTAGAGGCAGGGAGACTAGGAAGGCTGTGCTATGCATGTGTGATAGGGGGCAGTTGACGTTGAGGGAGAACAGGAAGAGGACAGAGAGTTCCTTATCAACAAATGACCCCAGAATGAAACCTAGTAGAGTAGGCAAAAAGATAATGAGCTAATGAATATTAACTTTTCCACCCAGGAGAGGTAAAAATTACTTTACTTATACATGCAATGTATGACCAGGAAGGGGAAACATATCAAGGAGCAATATACATTAGGTAGGCCAGGAATCTGTAACTTCTGACTACCTTAGCCAATGGGGAAAAGGAGAAGGCATACCTCGGACAGGAAATTAGGATAAAAGGAGGCTGTGTCCTCCAGCAATTTGAGAAATCCCACAGGAGTATGCCCTGTTGGACTTTCCCTCTATTCCAATCAAGTTTTAGAACACCTCTGTCTCCTTTGTGAACATTTGATTCTTGACAGTGAGATTTTCCACACAATATGAAGTTAAAGGACTTAAAAGTGAAAGCAAAAAAACAGGACCAGACAGAGTCAGAGGGTAGGGACAGAGTCAGTGGGAAACAATAGGGAAAATTTAGAGAGCAACAAAACAGAGATACAAGGAGTGAGCAAAATGAGGGAGGAAAAAGAGGAGCAGATGCACAGAGAAAAGACAGCCTGCTATTTGCAATCTTGGAAATAGTGACGGGGTAAAGGCTTGCGATTTGGTACTGGATTTTCATGCACTTTTTTTTTTCTAGAAGATGATCCTGTATTTTCATCTGGGTATTTTTGTGACCTCGAAAAGTCACTTTATTTCTTTCTACCACAGCTTACTCACCTGTCATTTGGAGGTGGTGCTAATATTTCCATCTCAAGAATATGGTTATGTTTGAACAAAAAGCTTCAAGACTATAGGTAAAAGTGCATTGTATTATCACATTTAATCAGCTTTTCTCATATACAAATATGCTCAATCATACAACTATATATAGTGCTAAATATACACGTATAGAATAAATATATTACAAATATATGAACCTTTTTATTATTTATTTAGGCTAAGCTGACATTTCATGGTTGCTTAGTTACTAGAGAACAATAACGAGAATCTGTTTAGTATATAGTGCATGAAGAAAGGAAGGAAGAGGGCAGCTGGATATCATGTCAGACACGGCCACTTGTTAGCTGGAGTCAGGGGCAGATTTGCACTTTTGGTAGGATACATGGAGGAAGACAAAAGAGATCAAAGCTGAAAAGAGTCCAGGCAGAGAGGCAGTGAGCTGAGGCGTGCAGTGCATGTAGCTCTTAGCATTCCCGTGACACCTCCGTGAGTGTGAATCAAAGCTCAGGTCATCAGGAGTCATGAAGCGTTCATGAATTCCATGACATATTCCATCTCTTGAGCTACACAGACATTAAAAAGATCATAACTGATTACAAGATCTGCCATTCCTTACACTATATCTCTCCTCTCCTAATCCCCATCCACATGCACAGTGGAAACCCCATATCAAAACAAATGCTTTACTAACTTCAAGGAAGAAGGTTTTGCTGATCAGGAAAAACAAAATCAAAAAAGGATAAAAAAAAACCCCACAGAATCAAAAGCAGGAAAAAGGTATATTCTTCCCCTCCCTCATTCATTCTCTGTAAAATTTGTCTCCAGCATAATTCCCAGACTTTACTTGGCCTGATTTTGTAAATTCATGGAAAAGTCTTATGGTTCCGGAATTCAACCCACTGCTAAGGATAGTCTGGGTAGACTTTGTTGCTGGGAAACAGCTTTTCCAGACTGACGTCTTGTGTCGCGAGCTCTCACACCAACCCAGAGAGTGTAATGTGGGACCTTGAATCAGTCCCAGGACAACAGGAGCGTAGTGGCTCACAGCTAACCATTCCCTTAGGAATGAGGCTTCTGGAGTTGAACTTTCCCTGAAGGCACTTCTAATAGCAGACAAGGTGTCTAAGATAGAATTAAAGATATAGTGTATGTTACGTTCCATATATTAAAAATAGAATTGCTAAGCTTAGAGACAGGCACACAGCAATTAAAGAAAACCAGACTTTTTCTATAGTTCAGCTGCCAGAAGTTCTCTCTCAGCTTCACCCAGTAAAAAAGATGCCAGAACATGGTTCTTCTAGCAGAGATCCAAGTTTCAGGAAGACCTTTGTCCAGGATGTTGCTCAGATATTTATAGTGGATATATCATGTAACTTGAATACCTAATTCCCTCTTGGAATTCCACTAAGAATCAGGATTTCATCCCCTTCTCCCCAATCACCAACAACCCCCTATGACTCATAACATCAATATTTATTAAAGGTAATTAATAAAGTTATTTCTTCCAAATTATTACTGACTGCCCTAACTATAGAGCTTTTGATGTCCCTGGATAATATCTAGGAACAACTCTCCTCAGCAGACAGCTGAAAACTTCTCTACTGGGCAAGTTAAACATCAGTGTCTAATGTGACTCCAAGCAATCTGTTTGCATATTCTGAACGTTAAGACCAACAGAGTATATGTGTATGTGTATATTTCTCCCAATATATTCTCTAAACATCCAACTCTCCATGGCTGAGAAATTTCTTGAGCCAAAGATCACATCTGCATCTGTGTGTTTAATAGATCATAATGGCCTTTTTGCCCATAAATGTGTCAAACTGTTTTTAGAAAGGTTTACAATTTTGGCTTCCACATCATTCTGTGAATACCATAGTTTAAATATGCACCATGTACAACAAGGTCTCTTTTTCTGCTTGTTTTGAACCTCTTGGCAGATAATTTCACTGAGCACTTCTACTTTTGATAGTAGAAGAAAACCATCATTTTCTAGTGATTACTGACCTCCTAATGACCTTTTATGATTCTCCTAGATCTCTCATATTTCAATCAGACATCCCCTTTCCCAGCTAGAAAGTCCTAACTTCTTATGTGATAGTAACCTTACTGCTTTGTTAGTTAAAGCACTTGGAAGTGCACAGAAGTGTAAAAATGGACATAGGTGTAGTATAAAGTCAACATACATTGTACAAATATATTACTGAGAATGTAGTCCATTATTGGCTCTTGATGAAGACTGCATAGCAAACAAACCTTAGAGAGAAGAATGTGCTTGGGACAAACCACACATAAAACCATACTGAAGTATACTCTTCTATGAGGTCAGTACAAGCAAATTTCTGCTCAAAATTCCAAAAGTATCCTTAGCCCAGTTTAACTGATATAGAAGCAGCTATGCTGCCACAGAGATCAAATGTCTGCCATGTTTCGATCAACCTCATTACAAAGCCTGTTCAGTATCACAAAGCGTGATACTGAAACCCCTTCAGTAAAAGTGGCTCAGACTGCCTGAAATCAGATCTAAATTACAGTTCCAGCAAGTTTCAGATCAAGATTAACTGAGCAGGTTTTTAAAGTGCTGTGAATTTTGAAGGCAAATTCTCCAAGCCTGGGATTTGCTTTTTTACTGTGCTCCTGCACCCTGATAAGTAAACAGTATTGCTCTTTAATGACCGTAGCACAACATAAGTCTTCCTACTGCCTCACCAGCTTACCTTTCGGGTGTTATCCCAAGCAGAGGATATGTATTATAAATCAAGGTGGGGTTAGAGGGTATGACATCTTATGGTCCACATGTACGAGGTAAAGGAACTTCAAAAGATAGACAAAGACTATAAAATTCTCACCTTGAAATTACAATGCAGTTTTATTCTGTACCCTCAAAGATTGCGGCACGAGGAACTGGATGCTTATAAGAAGTGTTGAAGTGACCCTTGACTATTGCACTACCTACATGCTTAGCAAGACTGACTTCATGTTCATCATGTAATCTGAAGGCATCCAATTATAACTATTCCAAAAAAGTCAGACACGTTTTCATATTGAATGTACATACTGTAGCTAAATAAAACCATTTTTGAGGGGTAAATAATTGTAGAGGAAGAGAAAAATTCAAGAGCGTAGGCTTTGAAGATGCACTTTCAGCTGAAATATTTAAAAAGGGGATTAGCTGAAACAGAAAAGCAGGAAAGTTGTTCTTACATGGCTAAATTGACACTGGAGGAGTGCTTCACACTTACTGTACTATACAAGGAGAAGAAAGAAAGGAGATACACACGTAGGAAGGGGTATAATGAAGGTTATGGTCTAGCAGATGTAGTAGGTCTAGCAGATGTAGTAGACAAAAACAAGGAACTTGAATCAGAAACTTGCCTCACCCTGGGACTAGAGGAAGGTTCCTTATTCTCCAGGCTGACGTTTTATTCATTTGTGCTTGGAAGGCATATCTTACAAATGTGGCATTGTGAGAATTAATGGTCAAAGAAGTTTAGGAATATAAGTAAAATATGGTACAGCCAACTACAGACATTGAAAAAAATACAGGAGCTGGATGCCAAAAAAAGTCATTACGAGGTCTTCAATCTTTTTTTCTAGAAATGATGCTGTGTTTGAATTGCCTTTGAAGCACCCTGATCCCAGCTCCCCAGTGTGTGACATTCACAGTCACCAAAAGTAGTTGGTGACTTTGGATCACCCTTGCAGTGAATCTGGGTGGCACAACGATGAAGAGTATCCAGCTCCTCCCCACAATCATCAGTGACTTCTCCCAGTGCACCTCCCTATCTGCAAGACCAACAGTTAATTAATCACCTCTTCTGTTGTTGTCCCAGTTTATCCAAATTTGTTTCCCTGTTCTCCTAACCTCTTGACACACCCCTGTTGGATTGGTGTTCACTTTTCCATATCTGTCCAGACAGCATGGATTGAGTTAAAATGAGGGGGAATAGGAAGGGCTAAAACAACATAGCCAAAGGTTCTGCTTGAGCCTCTCTGCTACTTTCTTGGCCAGAGTGAAAAAAAGAACTCTGGACTTTTTAAACTCTTTTTCTCTCTTCCAGGCTAGATACTGCAGTTCTAAAACTGACTGGAGCAAAACAAAGTCAAATCATTTTCCCTAAAGGTGATAAGGGGCAGCACTGCACAGAGCAACATCTGTTCCTTCCAGTGACCACTGACAGAAGGTCAGCTATGCTTTCTCCCAGGTTATAACCAATTATTTTCAATTTTTTTTTTTCTAAATCTACAAAAATCAGTAGCCATCTGCCTAATGAAACAAGGGGCATCACTGGGGGAACAGCCCCCTTACAATCATTACAAGGACAAATATCATGAACTGTGGAATGTCTTTTGCAGACAGATCAGTCAGGTAGGCAGGATAGAGAGTGATAGGTCTCAAGCAAAGAAACTTGCTCCTGAATCTGGGAATGGCTCCATTGGAGAAAAAGAGATAAACATGTTAAAATAGACAGAGAGAAGTCGAAGTTAAAATAAGGGATTTCCTAGAGGTAGAATTGAAACAATTCTCACCTCACTCTACTTGCAGTAACACCAGCTCGAGGTTTGTCATCACAGAAATAGCCAAGCCTGGATTTGGGCAGCAGTGGCAAGGGCAGCACAAGGAAATGAAGCAGGAGTTGTGATGGTGACTCTGCGGACAGCGCTTTGTCACAAGAGCCAACACTGAATGAGCACCTCACTTAAAGACAGTAGCTGAAGATGCTGTCTGCCAGGTGGCCCCTGATTCCTCCTAAAGTTTGTCATTATTTCCTCCTTTTTAGGACTATGATGCTCTAACTCATACAAAATGAGATTTTATCTGCTTTAGGTGCTAGTAAGGCTTCTGGATAGCCCTCGGTATGGCTGACTACTGTTTCTGTCTTGCTTTCACAGGTAGCAGTGACCTTGCTCTCGGCACAGATAACTCTCACTACTGCTTTTAGTGGGGATGAAGTATGTCTCTCCAGACAGCTATACTAGGCTGGGAAAGGAGCAGATTTAGTTCAGAAACGGAGACTAGAATAAAAGAGGCTTAGGTAATGACTCCTGGATGGCTTATAAAGCCAAAGAGGACTATGACCACACCTGATGCCAGGCAAGGGGACTACCACCAAGCCATCACTATGTACAAGGGACTAGAAGTGGCAAAAAAAGAAGAACAAATAGTGGAGATTAAGTGAGAAAAGGAGAAATGTACGAGGCAAAAAAACCCAGCAGTTAAGATGGTAAAGTACAAGCTGGACAAATGTTATTCTGCTCCCTTTCCTTACTAAGCTAAAGCACTTTGAAAATAAGCCATTGTTATTATGAACAGAAAGAAATAATCCCAGTTTTGCTCTGTCATCTGTCCGTTTAGTTGAGAAATGTCAGATGCTTGGGAAGGGGGAGGAGGAAAGGTTCACATCAGACAACATCCATTTGTAAAATTGTATCTGCCAGTTTCTCAGCAGCTGTGATCTCCAGTTAATATCAGGAGTGAATCTGAGAGGCTAGACAGAAGGGAGCTGGGGGGTGGAGGAATAATGGTTTCAGTTCTCCCAAGCAATATTTGGCACTGGAGCCAGCACTTGATAACAAATTGACTCAGTCACTAACTCGCACATGCTCTCTCTCTAGTAATGGACTTCTCACTTATTAGCAAATACAACTGACGGTAAAAATAAATATACTTGCACCCCCCCTTCTCGTGCTGCTGACACAGAGACCTGATTGACGGAGCTCACAAGTACATCAATGAAAGGAGAGAAAAGGAGGACAGTTGCTGCTATCAACCAATTTTAACATAGGAACTAATAATTTTTCTTATGTTTACACAGTATCGTTGTGTCATGATCCGATGCTCTGTAAAGCACGGACAGCAGTCTGGCAAGTTCTGACTGGTTCGCAGTACACAACATCAAGAAAGGGCTGTCAATCTAAACTTCTCCATTCAGCTGCTCAGAGGTGCCATATTTTAAGTTTATTCATTTTCTGCTAGCACTGAGGGTGCACAGTGCCCAGAGTTAACAGCCTAGAAAAGAGAACAACAGAAAGCTGTCAGGCTCTGTTTTGTTTGCAGAGCCCCAAGTAGTTCTTTGGTTCTGAAGCCCAACTGTGGAGACGTGCCTTAGTCCAGTGATGGAATGTTTTGGCATATGTAAGGAAAAAGATACAAAGATATTGTGCCCGAGTTATCTGAGAACTCAGGAAAAAAAAAAAAAAAAAGAAGAAAGAATATTTACTGCCTTTAAACAAATAATTAACCAAATCTTTATGAACTGAGATATCAGCAGTTGAGATTATAACTCAATGAGGAATTGTCATTATACTGGATCAGAACGAAAGTAAAATCTTCATCAAGCGAAAAGTATATCTAGGCATTAACAATGTACATATGCAGCAACACCCAAATGCTACGCAGGGATCTTGCCCAGCAGCCTGCAGTGGCAGATGCAGTGTTGTGCAGAAGCAGAGCCTCTACTTCCCATCCAATATTATACAGCACAAAAATTTCAGCAAAGAGCCATTATGCACATACTCCACAGCCTATGTCTGGAGACACTATTTTGAGCAAGAGCCGTATGTAAGTCTTCCAGCACACAGTGTTCTGCATGCATTATCCCACTTCACGTTACTCACTGCGCATATCCTCCTGCCTGAACTGTCAGCTGCAATCTCACCAAAAAGGGCAACAGAGCTGAACCCATTCCCCTAGTATTTAATATCTTGGAGTCCATCTGCTTCTTTGGGGTTGAATTTCTTTCAGGGCTGGAGGGTATCTGGCAAAGACCCGTAATTTCCATAGCAGCAGAATTTTCCATGAAGTACATTTTATGCCAGCATATTTCTTTTTAAATTGCAGGACTGCATTCTTCAGGGAATAACATTTTAGTCTTATGGTTGCAAAGAAACCTTAAAATACCAAACTGATCTAATCTGGTGCAACACTATCCTTCTGGATCTCTGGCCAGAATGGAAGTGTCCTTTTCCTTTCTCTTTGAGGGAGGTTTTATGCCTCAGCCAGTTCCAGGGCGCTTCAACGCTTGTGAAAATGGCATAAAACCTTTTCATTTACTAACTGCCGAAAATATTACCTCTATTACATACATCTTAATGGGAAAAGCAGCTGAATGAGTTTGAGATTCTCTACCTAGTACAACCATCAGTTGAGGTATCAAACCTCAGGTTAACACAGCCTCTCTCATCCATCTCCTTGTCAACGGGTTCAGCAGCACAGTGTAAAAACTCATTCCATGCTGAAAATAAGAAGTACCATGCAAAATGAATCCAATATAACCTCAGTGTTGTTACCTGAACACACAGTATTAATGTGAACTTTAGCATTTTAAATGTAAATACTTGTTTTGCTTTAAAATTCCTCTAAAAATTGCACATTCTTCAGGAGGTGAGAAATCTTCCAGAGAATTGACACCCAAACAGTGGAATAATACATCTGTTTTGTTTCTAGCACTTGGGTGGCAAGACCATATCAGAGTTGGTTCCTGCAATTAATCTAGTCTGGCCAAAATTCTCCTTCCCTTCTCCTTCCTTTTGACTTCTTTCTTCTGCCAACCTAGCACTCTGTGTCTACTGACATCTGTTCTTCCCTGGTGCTTCTAGCATGATATACATTAGCCTGGGGACTGAAAGAAAATGGCATCGAACTGAGATCAGCTACACTGGCAGTAGCATGTAGAGTTAAGGGCTGGAGGTTGTAAAATTTCAATCCTTTGGAAGCTGAGGATAGGATAGGAGAGGATTTTCTGCAAGAGTCAAGGTTCTAGAGGAAGCAGAAAGTGAAAATGTTTCCTTAGGAAGAGGAAAGACACCCTATCTGATCCCTACTTTTCACTTCAAACCATCAAGAACACATCTTTTTTCCTGCATGCTCCTGTGCTGCTTGAGAAGGAAAGCCATCATTTTTCCTTCCCAGTCTAACCGTGGCACCATGTTTTGCACAAAAACCCATCTGTTGTTGATGTTCAGTGCGCTCGACAGTTCTCTCTTCCCCTCCACCACAAGCTGTTGCTGTGGGCTTCAGTTCTTCTCATTTGCTTTCTTCAGACATGCCAACAAGCTACAGCTCTGAATGACTCCTAAAGAGAACACAAGACACACAGCTTCTGATCTTGCTGATAGAAGTGTTTGCTTTGTAACCTTCATCTGTTTCTGATATCATACCTGAATCCTTCGTCTACAAAAAATCACTTTATTTTTGTATCCAAGCTCCTTGAGCCTCCTTCACTGTGTTCAGCACATCCTGCCTCTGGGGCCAGATCTTCTGATAAGATCAGGTGAAGAGAATCAGAGCAGTTCTGTAATAGCAAATTATTATGTTTGTTTTAAATCTATATTTGTCATGGCAGCATGCAACAGAGAAGATTTAATTAGCCTTTGAAGCTCGCTTTTGGTATGTTTTCATGAGTGCAGTAAGAGTTTTGATGCATGACTTCAGGCTACTTCAACAAACAAAGAACACACGCCATGAAATTAAGAAACATAATAATGTACAACAGGAGACACTTGGCTGCTGTTTTACATTTCACTGAGAAATGGGCCACCACCAAACACAGATCAAGCTGTCTAAATTTGGAGACATTTTAAAAATCAGATTCAAATTTTATATTACAGTCTCAGTTAAATGATGAAAAGAAGCTAATTGCACAGGGCCCTTGCAGAACAGTTCCCCCTTGCCCTCCCCTTCTTCCTCCCCACCCAGAACTGAAGAGGAAGAAGAAAGCAAGGAAGGAGAAAGCACAGACATGAATGTCTGTGATGAGGCACATTAGCACTACTCCAAAGTTGTTCTCCTTGTTTGATGGCAAGGACAGCAAAAGGACTGCTCTGCCAACCAGGGCAATGTATAGACGGCATTGACCCTGTCTATATTCCTGCCATGCTTCCTATTACAGGTCTGTACAAGTCTGAAGGGGATCCATCTAGCTGCATGAGTCTTCATACACCTCTTCAAAGCAGAGGATGTCCATCCGGTGTCAGTGACATGTTGTAGATGAGTAATATTAAGAGCCATAATTTTGAGCTGCTGTTGGGCTTTCCATGACCTTTTCTGAGCAACTATAGAATGCCATCTTTGGGATAGTCAAGGGTGAAGGAAGTTCTCAGGTTTGCCAAGGTATCTCTGCAGCAGTGCTAGCTCTCTCAATCATGTCTTATCTGACCTTCCCTGATGACTACATGTGAAATGATACCTTTGATTTTGCAGATATTTTACAAAGATTCATTATTTAACATTTACACTTCCCCACACTTGCACTTACTTGTTAGTCCTCCATTCATGTTAAGAAAGGAAAACTAAAGAACACAGTTTCAGGGCAACAAGAGAAAAATTATTTGTGTCTGATTTCCAGCAACTGCTTTTGAATTTATCTATTGCAATTCCTCACAGAGAAGACCTTCTCTGAGGTTTTGGAAACGCTGACAACCTTCAACCTGAAGGAGCACCAGCAAGTTTTACCAGCTAAAGTTTGGTTGGCAAATTGCTTATAGCTTAGCTGTTCTGGCAGTACCCATTAATGCATGTCTGTCTGTGCTGCTACTATTTCCACACAGCACAGCATGAGATTGACTCAGACAAAGCAAATAGCACTTGCAAGCAGAAACCTGGGGTTTGCATCCAGGTGCGAGCAACTGGGGTTTTGTCATATGTCTCAGGTTATGAGGAAGCCACACTTGGAGCATATGGATGAAGAGTACTGTAGGAACATCTTATCAAAACTGGCTCTGCCATTCTAGGATTGAAGAGAAGATTTCATTCTCCAAAAAGCTGCCAATCCAGTACATTTTTTGCCACTGACAGTATTTTCTAAGTTTAAAAATAAACTTAGTGAAGTATGTGCTCCCTAACAATGCACGTCTGTTCAGCTGCAAAAAAAAAAAAAAAAAAAAAAAAAAAAAGCAGAGTGTGAATCAAGCACTGCAAAACATAATCATGTATAATCAAATTATAGTTTAAACTAACATGCTGCAGGTATCCCATTTAGATCTTCAGATCTTCTACTTCAGATCTTCCAAGGAAATAGGTTTTCACCACTGAGAAATATATATGCAGTGAAATTAAAGCAACTTTAGCCCCATGTGAACCAAAAGTAGGTTGGATATCTATTTTAAATAATCACCCAAATGTTAACTTTTCATGACAGAAAGAAGACCTGAGAGGAAATGAACATTCCCCTCTTCTAACCCTTATCTTCTCCAAACTACTATTTGACTCTTCAGGTCTGGGGCACTGTATAGCACATGTTTAAACAGGTAGAGCCCTGTTTCAATAGTTACATATTAACAAGGACATCTTTAGAGATAGCTTTACTTCACCCCGCACTGTGGCTGGGCACATCCAGTCTGTAGGGCCCTCTTTGAATATTTCAGGCATCATCTAAGTGATAACTAGCTTGAGAGGAAGAGCAGAAGCCAGGATGAAAGGGAGGCTCTCCACGTACGTGCATGCATTAAAGCCCAAACCCTTCTTCCTTGTGACATTCATGCTCCCTCTCCCCTTCCCCACATAGGATAGAGACCCTGATGGAGCAGGTCTAGGTGGCCATGGGGCAAGGAAAGGGACACCAGGCTGCATGTTGTTCTCCTCCCCCTGCAACTGCCCCTCCACGCATAAAAGGGGAAAATATCAGCAAGAGAAGATATAAGGCAAGTGCTGCTAAGTGGCTCATTGGTTTCTATGGAAACTGGCTCCACTCTACTCCAGCTGCTTACCCCACAGTCCCTCTGTCACCCTATTTTTAGCTGGAAAATCAAAGAAAGACAAAAAGTGTTGGGGGTTTGGGGAGGAGAGGGTTGGGAGACCTTCCTGGGTTTTGCAGAGAGGAAGTAAATATGGCTGCAACCTCATTTTGCTTTTAACTATAAGGTAAATTCTCACCATGGAGGCTTCATATGCAATTCCTCAGACCTGATATACAGCTGGGCCTGGTGTTTGCCAAGGCCATGAGAAAAAGTGTGATCAAGGCAACCCATCAGTTATCCCAGGTGAGACAGAGGCAGTTGAGGTGGGAATTTGATCTTAGCACCAAAGGTGGAAAGGGCATCAAAGCTTCTGCATGCCCTCTCCCCTCCTCCAACACAACAAAATGAAGTGGTGGAGGCCAGCACATTTTTAACTCTTTGGTCTGTAAAGCTATTTCCCTTTATAGAAAAAAAAATCCTTGTCAGGGATGCAACATTAATTGCACAAGCACCTCACCGACATGAGACCTGGAACCAAATTCATTCTGGCTTTGCACAGGCTATATTTTACTTAATGGATTTTGGTGCTGAAATGCCAATTAGCACTTTAGTTGTGATCTGCAATATAACTGCTGCTAAATCTATGGCAAAGATATTTTAGTCTGCAGTCTTAGGACACATAGGAGTGTGTGTTCAGAAAAAGATGGATCCCTTCATTCTCATTCTATTCACTACTTGACTTTCCAAATGAGATGTACCGAAATACTATGAGATACAGCTACTTCCACAGAAATTTCTAGTTTTACTCCACTCCCTCTTCCTGGAAATTCTAGAAATTTTACAAGAAAATGTTTAAATTATCCTCAAAATAATAATCCTTAAGATCCAAATCAAAGGAGGTTCATGTCCTAAATATTCATACTCTTTTTTTTTTTTTTTCCACTCACTTTTTTCATCAACTGCCATAACATTTCATGCTTGCCTTCAAACCACTCCTGCTATCAGGGTTATGGAAGGCTACCTTTGTACCACTCATTTTCATTTGCTACCATGAGTAGGAATATTGATTTGTGTATTCACACAGCAAGGCTTCCCATTTTGGAGCTGTGATATTGTCTGACTAAGAGGACAAGAGGAAGATCAATGATTTCTAACAATGATCACTTTTAAGAACTTCATTGGTAAGATGACTTACTGGTCCACGTATCACATTTGCAGTCTCTGCAACCATTTTTGTATCCTGGTACTCTTGCTGTAGATAAAAGCCATATATTGTAAGAAGGGATTAGTTCATGTTAAAAATGTTGTTGGTGATAATAAAGCTTGCATGTGATAATAAACCTTGGCAAAAATGACATGCACAGAGCAGCTGACAGAGGTTGATACAACCCATAACAAGCACTGGGGCTGGGAACGGGGCCTGAGGGTGGGCAGGGGCAGGGAGGGGAATGGTTGGGAGGGTCCTCAGGCGTCTAGCAAGTTTTAGAAGGTAGCTCAAGGAATATTTTATTTCCTAGAAGTTTGGAAAAGGGCTTATTCCACAGAGCTACTGGGATTTTTCTTTACTTTAATATACAGTTTCTAAAGCATCCAGTAGCAACATGCCTCATGGTCTAATTACCACCATGTGAACTACCTAAGTAAGTACTGAATTTGCCAACTTTTCCTTAAATAGCCCTTTATCAGTTTGTAAAGAGATATACAGAAAAGGAGGTCCCAACAAACCTTTTCTGCTTATTACTTTAGACACTTTGATCAAGTCCCTTCTAACTAAATTTCATTTCTTAAAACCACTACCAAGCCTCTCCTCCCCAGGGAGCCTTTTAAGGCCCATTATCAAAGTCTTTCTTAGCAGGAGATAATACACTCCCTGGTGTGTCCTTCATCTCTGCACAGTCTAGGGGGCATCAGGATGAAAACCCACAAAGAAAGTAGAGAGAGAACTCAGAACTACTAATCTTCTTCTTAAAGACCTGGAAGAAGAGTGATCCCTTCCCTGAGAAAAGAACAGGCCAGTGGGAAATGTACAGTGAAGCCAAAACCAGAAATAGGCCAGCTCTGCAGATACTTCACCTGGCCCAGAACAGATAATGGGGAGATCATGAGTAGTGAGGAACCCCAAAGGCAGAAGCAGGGATGACCTGAAGGAAGAAAAGAAGGGCCAATCTTCAAGGGAAAGAGGAAGACAGGAAGAGAAAAAATACATGCAACTAAGTACACAGGCAGAGCAAGAATAGACTGCATCCTATGCTCGGTGGTGATAAAGTACCTGGTGCCCTAAGCAGTAAGTGTAAGAATGAATGACTCCTTTTAAAAGAGTGGTCAAGGACTGAAGAGAAAGCTACCAAATGTGTATGTCCTCAATTTCCTCTGCAGGTTAGCTACAGAAGGATGAAGCTTTGTTACTACCAAAAATGTTCCTTAATCAAGAAACCCTGCCCCACTTGGAAAATTGGAGGCTTTCCTTCTAAAACATTTTGGAACCTACAGGTGGTAGGATTTTTATTTATTCTGTTTCCTGACAAGAGGAATGTATGAACACTTACAGATGAAATGTGTGTGCGCATGTTTAATATTAATTTATGGAGAGTAGTTATGTGCAGCCTTGAAATTTGTTTTCCATGTGTACTAGTGCCAGGAAACTTGAGCCTTTTAATGTTTATGAAAAATGAGCACACATGCAGACAATGCTGCCAGAGAAAGATCTTTTTTGAAACCTGCCTATTTACACACTTCTTTTGAACTTCTCATTTGTCCTTTTTCAGCACTTTTTAATCTGTGAAAGTTCTTCTCAAGAGATCTTAGGAAACTCAATTGTCAAATGAAGCACAGACACTGCAAAGATGGTACCCAGCAAGGCATGGAGCCTGAGACTCATGGAAATGTGCAAGCAGAAAATTTTAAGAGGTCTAACCACAGTGTAAGGTCTAATAAAATAATCATTCTCCGGGCAGCAATGGGGACCCATGGCAAATGGGACCCTCTATCTTCACTAATTACTAGAAGACCAAGTTGAAAAGAAAATACTCATATGAGAACCAGCCCAGTGGAACTGTCTGTTGTTTCTGTTTCTTCAAACAGCAGGAAGGAGAACTTTTCAGTCAGGCTGATGCAGCCTAAATCTCAGGATCAACTGTTTCACCAAAGTAACCAGGATGTCAGAAAAGCATCAAAACCAGGATGTGCAGAAGCATCAAAACTTACTTGTTCTACAGAGCTCTCGGAAAATCCTTCCTGATAGTGGTCTTTGGGAGAGCTGAACTACAAAGCTTATGCATACCAGTGGATTTTGGAAGTGACCACTCCAACACCTGTTACCATTTTGATGAGCTCAAATCCCCTCAAATCCCTTGCTCAGTGGGCAAGAGAAATCCAGAAAACAGTTAGAGAGGAAACTCTCCTCCAGAAAGAAAAGTAAGCTCTTTGGAATGTCCTGTCCAGTAGATCTTCTCCATGGGAGATACTCAAGGAAGGAAAGCAAAAAGTCAGACATATATATTTTTGCTCCTTTGTAAACGACTACTGAGCATTAGAGATTATATTCCTTTGCTAAGGAGAACTTCAGGGTCGTCAGATCTCCTTTGGAAATGTAATGCTTGCATTTACCATCTATTGAGTTAGACTTTGTCCAAACTTGATTCTCTTAATACCAAGTAAGAGTGACTTGCAATGTCTAGTCAGGATGTTAGGTCATTGGCATCCTTTGGCTTCTGGGAACAAAATCAGAGAGGAACTGAATCCTGAAGCTTTTTCTTTCCTCATCAGGTGCTTTAATGGGGCAGAATAATTCCATTACTCTGTCCACAAAGGACAGGCGGTCTATCTGGTCCTTCACAAGTTTATTAGCTTCTTCGTAATTTGAAGTGGTGATCTTGAGAAAGATGGTATAGTTTAGAGCCTGGGAATCTTCAGAAAGGAGATACATCGCTAGCTTAAGCAGACCACCCTGAGAGACCCCATCACTCAGTGCAAAACACCTATAAGCAAATTTCTATTGTACCTCATATTCCAACTTTGTGTCGTCTGTTTGTCATAACAGCAGTTTATTCACAACCTTAAAACTTCAACCACACCTTGGCATCCAGTGATTGTGGTTGCCTTGGATGCAAAGAGAGATGGCATAAACATTTCAATGAATGTAAGCTTGCTTCAATGAAAGAAATAGCACCAGAATGAAACAGAGAGGAGGATGCTATGTTATGCAAGACATCCAGGAAATAAAATACATAGAGCGTTAGCGGCATTCCACTAGGCAAACAGACCTATAGGTGTTGTTTCAACCACTGGTAGTACATCAGAGCATGGTGATATTATAACTGCCCATCTGGAGCTACTGTTCAGCCAAGAGACAGCTCACAAGGTGTTTACACTGTACAACAGGAAATGGCTGGCTGGAGGTTAGGATTTCACTACAGACATGGACCACAAGAGTGACCTGGAGGAGTTTCAAACAGGTCATATAAGCAGCTGCACCCTCAAATTAGTTTTCCAACTGGATGGAGTAGGCTCAATACAGAGAGGTTCCAAAGGTAACATACATCCTGCTGAGTTCCTCACCATCTAACCTTCTTGAAGGTTTGTTCTCCTGCCCGATCTGTCTCACTGGTTGCACCTTGCACAGGCACATCCCTTTCTCCCTGAGATTTGTGTTGATGGATCCCCCAAGACTTTTTGTCTCAAGAGCACCACTATGAAACATCATTGCAGAAAATTGCACCATTCGGCAAGAGATAAAGATCAAACAACCATCTTGGAAGTGGGCTTGTAACATCATACTGAGTGATTCCTACAAAGGGCTCTAATATTGGGAATAATGTAAGAAACTGCCATAACAGCAATCTGACAATTTAGTGTTGCTATGCAACTTGAGTTCTGAACAGACTTTTGTGGTTGCTTCTTGTTTGTTCGTTGAATGTGAAGTGACAGTGTCTGGCAATCTTCCCCCGACCTTCCCCCCTTGCTTTACCTAAAGCAACAAGAATTCACGTGCAACTTCTTCTGCCAAGGTGTTCTCTTCCAGCCAGCATTCTCTGAGCAAAATGAGACACAGGCAATGCTTTCTCTAATCTCCTCCTCTTTTTGTGCCACACTTACATATAAAACTACTTATCTTTACACACATTTTTCCTTTCCTGTCTGGTCCCTGATCTTCCTCTTTTTCCTCCCTTCCTAGCTTGTCATCATGTTGTAAAAGGCAAGCACTAGCTTTGAAAACTTTTCCCTTGCCATGTCCCAGCTCTCATCATGCCAGTTCCTGCTCTTTTCTAATTTTGTACATAAGGTTCCTCCAGACTTTGCCATCTTTCCTCTACTTTTTCTACAGATTCATACAAAGGTCTGTCTCATACAGGATCTGTAACAAGATTCCTCGTTTATTCACCTGTTCTGCTATTGCTTGATATTGTATCAAAGCTTTGACTGCCTTCAGAATCCTCAAGAAATGATGTCTAATATTCTTTCCTTGGGACTCTGACAGTCTAACAAAACTCATTACTTCTTAGGGAAGTTGACCTACTAGTCTCCCTGCCAGCAATCTGACTGCTTACAGTGATACCTCTTGCTGCCATCCTCAAGAGCTCTCCTTTAGTTTCTGGCATCTCTTGAATATCAAGATGGCCATTCTGCATCTCTATTAACCACTGCTCATTCCCTATAATGCTTTGATATCACTTTCCAGACAACCCCTGCTGTCCTCACTAATTCTACTGCCTTTCTCTGAATTTCTTTGCTTTCTCCACTAAGTTTTGTGGTGTTTCTTGTGTGATGTTCAATAGTCGCAGCTCCGTGTTGGCTATATTTAAGTGAACTGTGAACTGTGAACTGAAACTCCATATACTGTTGTTAGAAATGAGAACAAATAAAAGAGAGGCTGTCGTGCATTATATCTCCAGAAAAACATCTTTGCAAATGTGTATCTGTACAGGCATTGTGCAGATAGGGTTTATGTTATACAGAGGAGAAAAGGAGCTGACTGACAGTAGAGATTTGCAGTCCATATTGATATTTCACAATTGTGCATCTGTCTGCAGAACAGCTTTGGAGCTCTCGAAGTCACTGCATTAAAAAAAAGGAAAGAGAAATCAATAACTTCACTCACCCTTTTACCACAGCTCAGAGGGTGGAGGAGGAAAGTGTCATAACAGCTCACACTAGTGAGAAAATTTTAATCGAAACAGTTTTCAACCAGCAAATACTATTTGGATAAAATCAACATTTTTCCCAAAATGAAAGTGAATGAAAAATCTCTATGGAAAAGGAGCTTCAAATAAAACTTTCTATATCCTATATATTCTTTTCTATATTTTGCTATTAGCCTGGAATCAGGTTTCGGGGATATTAAAAAAAATGGATCCTTAAATAGTATCTAGAATTTTTTTTTCTTTTTTCTTCTTCAGCATGTAAAAGATCTCAATTATTTCATTCAGCAAAGACCAATAAAGCTTGTACCACTTTTTGTAGAAAATTCATTAATTATTACTTCATAGTAAAATCACTTAATGGTTTTGAAAATAAAACAAAAGATTACTTGTACTAAATTACATAACAGAATATTTAATTACGAAATTCACAGTATGCTAGGATCACTGGTAGGATTGCATAACATGCCCTCTTATGAGACTTGATTTGGTATAACATAATTCTTCACTACAACAGACATGTGAAACTGTATCAAATTTTAACTACATTTCAAAGCAAAATGTCAGCTTCTTTTTTTTTAACTCATCTAATTGTTCATAGTGTTCAGTTCTTAGGAAGTAATTGAAAACAGCATTTTTACCATTAAGAATAATAACCTTTCAAATAATTTTTGAAATTTTCTTCAAAATGTACTTCTTGAATTTCAGCTAACTCTCATTTAGCCTATGATTCATTCTTTTTACCAATACTTAATTTCCCTATTTGGAATAATTTTAAGGTTTTGTCTGAAGCAATCATCATAAATATAGCATGCACTTCATCTTGGTTGGTTCTTCCAGCATTTGTTAGTAGACAAACCAGATCAAGCTCCCCACTTTTCTCAGTACTCATTTTCAGTTCAAGCTAGTATTTTTTATAGCTATTTTGGTAGTTCCCAAAATTATCCCGATTGGGATATATAAATGAGAGTAAATAAAGTCCAGATAAATTAAATGCATCTTTCAACTCAACCACATCCAAGAACTAGAAAAAACTCCTACCACAGCCCCGCTCACAAAATCCTGTAGTAGAGAAGACTTCGGATGGGACAGATGGGTCTCCATCCCTTCACCCATTCTGCACCTGCAGAACACAAGACTTTCTTTTCTATCATGTGTGATCACGAAGGAGAGCAAAAGGTCTCCCTTCCCAAAGCAAACTCATCTGCTTAGTGCCTTCACTGCCTACAAGTGAAACTGCAGCCCAAAGCCTCCACCTAGTGTCTGCTGACAAGGTCGACACACCACCCTGGCTGCTGAACTTTTTGGATGAAAACCGTGGGATGGTAGTGGGTGCTGAAGCTTAAAGATAAAGAACAGAAACTTGCTTTCTTTTTGAGACTGGAATATGTACAATACAAAAGCGAGTATCAGCTCTCATGAGGCACTCAAGTCTTGTATGCAGTCACCTAGACCTCAAACAGCAATTTCTGGTTTTCTTTCATAGAACATTTTTTTTCTCCCCATATAGACTGTGTTAAAAACCAAGACTTTAGGAGGTTGCAACACAAAATATCAGGATAAGAGAAGCTTGTTGGATTATGTAGGATTGCTTCCTCCAAGAAAACTCTCCCATGTCCAGGAATATCTTCTTAAGTTTGCCTTGGAGACCTGCCTTTAGTCCATAGACAGTTGCCAAACACAACTTAAGGAATTTTTAACACTTCAATTCCTGTTTATTGGAGAGACACTTAAAAATCAGGCCTGCCCTCTAGAACACATACAGGAATATACAGGAACATTCTTGCCCACTGATACTTAACTACTTCTTCCACCTTAATTTCATAGACAAGGTGGGACTTTAGCCAGTAAAAAAACTCAAGGATTTTGTCACCAATTATTTCTGCCAATGTCTTCCTGCGTTTCCAACAGGAGAGTGTGTATTTGCTGTTGGACTTCTATTTTCTCAAAGGCAACTAAAGCTGTGCAATTTTGACAGCTGCCAAAGCACAGGAAGCAGCAGCCTTTCTGTTCAGTTCAGAGTGAGCTCAGTCGTCTATGTGAAGAATTTTACTGTTGCCTTCTAAAGAAAGACTAGATGTTACAGTTAAATAATAAACAGAATAGATAAGAAGTCACCCTCAGAACTGTGCTCAACCTTCTCTGTTGAATGCAGGATTTAAAAAAACTCATAGATAGGTGTTCCAAGAGAGAAATCTATTTTGCAGAAGACTGTTTTTCCCTGTTTCAGAAAATCTTTCTTAATCTTTTTGCTTCGGCCATTTTGGATCAAAATTTGTACTTCCCTGAGCTTTCATTTATGAAGGCTATAGGCCATGTACTCCTCCAACACCTCACCTTACACTTAGTTGAGTAAATGTGTATGTGTAAATACATGCATATGTTCATGATAAAACTCTGTTAAGAGGAGGTCAGAGTTCATAACTTGATCCAGGAGCTTTTTAAAATATGGAATTGCACTTGGAAACTGGAATCCCTGAAAACCATAAAAACTTTTGGAGTCTTGACACCTAATCCAGCCACTTCCCTGAGTTCCCACTATCCTATTTCTCTCATCCTCCCTCAGTTTCCCAGCTGCCTCATCTTTTCTCTGACAGGCATTTGAAATTTAGGGTATGTTTTGTAGAGCTTAGAGCCTATTTTAGCTATATCTATCCAAGCATAAAGGTAAAAGGGAAAGGAGAGGCCACTGATGGAAGAAATGATTGGAAAAGATGAATCCACATTGCCCCTCGGGGGATGATGAAGGCAGTGTGAAATATAGACCGTACAGCATCCTGCTAGCATGAGACCACTAGTCTCTTCTGCTGGAGCTGCAGCTCCACCACTTGTACAAGCTATACGGTAAAGACAGAGAGAACATTTTACTGACGTCACTATCCAGCATTACTTAGAACAGGGCTAAGCACAATTGCAGTAAGAACTGCCTCCAAGCTATTCTATTTATATTCCTACCAGTGCTACCATTTGCACAGTCACCCTGCTGCTGAAATCCTGACCCTGCGCTGCCACAGCCCAGTTTGGATTTTTTGAGAATTTGGCATGTCTTCATACCAGTAAAAGCAGCATTGGTAGGGGGGTGGAGTGTGCTATTTGCACAGGACCTGCGTCAGGATTGGCATTCAGTGAATAGCAAGACATATGAAGGCATTTTATCCCAATATAGAGAATAACGCATCTTCCTCTGCGTTGCTGGTGGTAACTTTGGCAGTCCAAGGAACAATGGTAATTGCTTGTTACTGTGGAAACAAGACCTCCAGAAATAACACTAATGATCCAGCAGGGTCGTGGGAGAAACACAAGCATACTCTCTCCTGCAAACACACATGGTTTGCCTGCACACACAGAGATAGAACTCTGGGGAGAGGATCAATTTGTTTGAACGCAACAGCACCCAGCAGAGTCTCTGCTCATCCCCCTTGCCAGTCTGAGCCCCAGTACAATTTAAGAGACTTGAAAAAGATCGGGTAGCTTGTGGAATCATTGCTTTTCACTTTCTTGGCTGACTTAAAACTTTCTGTTTGATTGGGAGATGCTCCCTTTGGAGGAACGATCTCTGTCATGTGTACAATACACCTGAAGGGAAGGTGCCTCTGGTGAGAAAAACCTATTCTTATGAATTCCCTTACCCAATTTGCAGACACAAGGGAAACTGATAATTCGCTTGTAGTAATCTGAATGTGAGGTACTTTGCCTAATCGCAGTCTATTGGTGAGCCACGACAAAAGCAAGACAAAAGGAAGAAAACATATAGCAGAAAAGGAAAGGATGTATGAAATACCATAGAGTTCACTGCAGCCTCAGCAGACCGTGTCCTTTTCCTGTTTCAGGCTCTGTTGCCCTTGGCAAAGAAAGGACAGTGTAAATGCAGTGAGATGGTGGATGGCAACCTGAGAACACATGGTTCATGCTCTGCATTATTCTGTACTGTGAAGTCTCCAAAATGCTGCTTTCTGCCCTCAGGCCCTATTAACACAACAGTGTGGTGGGAGGCTGCGTAAGTCGGCTCAACCTCATGCGCTGGATGCCATGACGTCGACTTCATGCTCAAGCTGTCCTGAAGGAGACTTCCCTCAACCTGTCAATGACTGAGGCCTGTAGGTTTTCACCAGACATATAAAAAGTGTTTTACCCTTGAGAAGAGTAGGAGTTGGCAGCAAAATAGTGTATGTGTGCCTCCTGCCATTATTGCCTTGCTGTTATGCTTTGTGAGGAGGCCTTGCAGTATCTCCAGTGCTCACTGAATGCTTCCTACGAACTCAGAAGGAGCCAAATGAGGTTCATTAACAGCATCCTTCAAGAACAATTTTGGCTATGTCATGCAGTTCATGGGGCAAAACACCATCTCAGGAAGCTCAGAAGATGAAATTGATGTCTGTAATCTCCCCCTCAGGGTTTTTATTCTTTAAGATGTACTTATAGCATGTTTAAATACACACTGATCCAGAAATAAGGGGGCCTTAGCAAAATATATGGGCCAACTACTTGTTTGCTTTCTAAAAAATCTACCTATGATATCCTGAGATATGGAAATCATAGGGGAAAGATGGAAGTGCATGTACTTCATTGATGATAGCTGCTGTGGCAGGCTAGGAACTTCTCAAACAGGAAAGGAACAAGTAGGATCACCACTTCGCTTATTATCAAACTTCCTCTAACTATTTATTATTACAGTTGCACCATGAAGCTTCATTTAAAATCTGCACAGAATAAGGACCAATTCCAGTGATTGCCATCCTGTAGAGCCAGAGTGAAAGGATGAGAATGAGAAGACAGACTGTGTGCTGTGCTGTCTGCAGACAAGCACATGAGGCATAAAGGAGTACAGTGACTCACCAGAGTTATCTCAGGAGTTTGTGTTAGAGCAAGTAGTACACTAATAGCAACTTCAGTCTACACAGTCTTTGTCCAGAGCTTTAATCATAAACTCCTCCTTTTTCTTACAACCTAAAATACAGCAAAAGAACATGGGTAAGCAGTGGGAAGTGGTTTAATATATAAAACGGAAAACAGTAATTAGAAGTTAAATGATCAACACGGTGACATCTCACTGAAATAATATTGCATTGACATAACACTGTGCGGGAGGGTTTCGACAGTTTTAATCATTTTATTTTCTAACGACTTAATGCACACATGTCATTTTTCCCCCCTTCAAAAACACAAAAGAAAAACAGAAAGATTATTACAGGCCCCCAGTCACTCCCAGACACAGATGTCAAACAAAGCAAAATAAAACTAGGTATATACTAAAGCCAATAAATGAGCAATCAGTTTTTTGATGCTGAGTTGCTGAGACCCCAATTCAATATTTTTGTTTCTCCATCAACAAAGGGGTTTTCACAGGCACCTGAGAACAACACGGTCCCAGCGAGCCCGGCAGGCTCAGAGCTAGGAAAAGATGGAGCCAGTTAAATAAGGAAATAATTTGCTCTGAATACTCTTTCATTCAAAGAAAGAAAAAAAAAGAGTTTAAATCCGTATTGGCCTCCCTCCAGTCTGGCTATGTGAGGTACTGCCCAGTGCAAGAAGAGAAGAGAAATGAAATCCAGCTTGGATAATGATTTCAGAGGCCACACATTTGCCTAGAGCATCCCGACCCTCCATAGTTGGGAGGTTGCCATGGCAACAAATTTCAGCTGTAGGTAAGAAGAAAATGTTTCTGTATGAAAGACATTTCGCAGAAGCGTAAAAGTCCAAAGATTAAGCCGTACTGCACAGTTTATAATCTTTGTTGCCACATACTCACAACTAGATGAGCGACTCATCTCAGGAACGGTTAATCAAATGCAAATAAACTGCTTTTTTTTTAATTAACGTAGTATCCTAATGGAGCCCATCTCTGTACATTGAAATAACACTCTCAAATTTGAAAAAAAAAAGAAAGAAAAGTAGCTAATCATTTGCCTCCAAACCGCATCTGAGGGAGTTATTAATATTTTTGATTCTCAGAAAATAGATCTATTATTAATCTATTTATTCTAATAGAACTATTACCCTAAACCATACCTGGCTCCCATTCATAGCACTTTAAGCAAGGCAAGTCCAAAAGGAGCCCAGTCCACTGAGGCACAGTGGGGAGTCAAATGGGGCTCATGTTACAGTTTTCCACTCTCAGTAATTTCAGGAAAGATTGTGTCCAAACGTTCCTGCATTCACAAGGCTTAGATGATAGGTCAGTTAGTAAAAGCCACCAGAACAAACCCCCTCAGCTCCCATCCGGGGATCTCCAGGTAATCAGTGGGAATTGAGCTGCTGTTTCCTTGTTCGTCCCATAGCCCCAACAGTTTCACTCCCACGAATTTCTCTCAGACTTACAGAACACAGCTGCAGATGTAGGAAGCGTGGGAAGTCACATAGCCTTAGACTATGCCATATTGGCATCTGGGTCAAGGGACACAGTCCCAGCTGCTAGAAACTCCCGTAATACCATTTACCTTCGGACTACTGGGGATCAGGCTTCATGGCATTTAACAGTGCCTTCCTCTTCAAACTCTTCATCACTAAGGAAGTCTCACACTGCACACTTGCAAGTGCAAAACCCTTCCTCATGCACCCACCAGCGTGGCACATTCACACTCTGGCTTTCATAGGGTCAAATGAGTAGCAATTTACGCTCAAAGAGAATAAAACTGTGCTTTAAGTAACATGCTTCTTTTATGGGAATTAAAAGAAAAAGGAGTGAGGATGATACCCGATCGTCTTGACTGCAGGTGTATTATGCAGCTAGCAATGTTATTCCATCTCCTGTGTTCCCAGTACAGGAATAAACACCAGATCTCTCCTTCTCCCCACAAACCCACGGAGCCGTGGCTGGCCTGACTAGGCCTTGCCTGCACATAGCCACCTCACACAAGTGGCTCAGCACTTGGCCTATTTTCCTTTTGTCTCGGAGCCTTTCAAAAGAGGTGTGCTACAATCTGAAGTCTTGACACTCCACTTTACTTCTTCTTTGGATTGCCTTTCAATAGTCACTGAAATGTACAGATTACAATCCATTTACAGTGTAAGCGTTTACAGTGCACTGTGGCACAGTGAATTGTGCCAGGTTAACTGTGCACCGAGCTCCACAAATATACGGCCAAAGTTCAACCCTTGTCCACCTAACAGAGGTGCTGTCTGGCTAATTTATTATATCCCGTAGCCATGAGAACAGGGAGGGTGATGATTACTAGCCAGGAAAGTCAGTGGCAATTTTGAGCCTTTAAGTAGCAGCAAATTTGTTCATGTGGTTCATGATGGGATGAAGATTCTTGCCACTTGTCTTTCTAAAAATGTCATAGGACTTTAAATAGCATCTGCACTGGTGCTTCCAAGTTAAGTACCAGCGAGGCCTGCTCAGAGCAGGACAATATAAGCAGTCATTGCATCTTTAATAGAACCAGGTGCTAAAATCTACCTGCAATCTGTGTCCTGCCACTAGTCCCTGCAGCAGCAGCATGTCTGGCTGGGCTCAGCCCAGCCAGCAGCCTTCCTGCTGTCTGCTCAGGCTCAAACGCAGGAGTCTTTGTCCTACCTCACTTCCAGAGCTGATGGGTGCTCTCCTGGCAGTCCTGGATAGCAATTCTTCATGGGAAAACATATAGGAGTAGGAGGGATATTCTCTACTGATCTTTCCTGGTGATGGCATGCATCTTCTTTCTGGAGGCAATATAAAGCCAGTCTTTCCTGCTTAAAAGAACTTTTATCCTTTTTCTCTCTCTTTTTTTTTTTTTTTCCTAATATAATTCCAGTACTTTAATCAAATTCCAGCTTGGTTTAATTACACACTTTTTAATATGAATTCCTGCCTAAGCTTGATTTAGAGAAATTATTCATTTCCCATCTTCAATGTTGTTATTATTGTGCTTATTTGCATGACGTTGTATTGGAGATGGAAATTTTTTTATGATCTGTAGAGTCATAAATAAGCATTGTGTGAAACAAAATCCAGACCTTGAAGGAAAACACTGAACGTTGATAATATGCTCAGCAGAGGCTGTAATACCCAAATCTCTGAAGAAGAAGGAAAGCAACATGTTATCGAAACCAACAAAGAAGTAGTTAGTCCAGAAGA
>JAWLRI010000653.1:609939-620906 GCA_034781795.1 Crypturellus tataupa
TTCAAGGTCTGGATTTTGTTTCACACAATGCTTATTTATGACTCTACAGATCATAAAAATTTTCCATCTCCAATACAAAGTGTGAAATAGTTACTTCGCCTTCTCACAGTAAAAGCAAGAAAAAGTCCCTCCTCCTCTTTTACTTCTTGCTATAAGCATGCTATAGCGCATGCTTTATGTGCTATTTTGTTTCTTTGCCAGCCGAGTCCCACTTCTTCCTTATATTTTTCTTCACCTTCCCTTTCTTCCTTTTCCCTCACATACTAAATACTGTTTTTTTTTTTCCTTTTCTTTCCTGGCTAAAAAGGTTGTAATGCAAAATCTAACCAAATTCGACTAAGGCAAAAAAAAGTATGTAACTTCATTTGTAAACCCTTCATTCACAGGCAGGAAATGACCTTGTCTGTAAAACAGAAAAATGCTTTAACCAAAACTAAGCAGAATAACAGGAAAACTATGAAGATATTTCTCTGGGACCTCTACAGCAACCTTGGTGGTGCTTTCATAAATTAGAGTGAATTAGTCTAGCATCCTTTTACCTATAGTACTCACTAGTGGTTGCTTTGGGGAAAGCCCAAGATGCAAAATAACTCACCCAGAGGAAGCCTCTTTTATCCTATTACTTCCTCCCACCCCAGCTTGTCTTCACGTGTCTTTACCTCAAGTTAACTACTGGCAGCTGAAGTTGAGCCACTTGATATGTGTGAGGGTTAATATGTACACTCCTCACATAACTTATAAACATTCAGTCTTTAAGCTAAGGCTTTTATTTATCGATATAAAGGGACTGAGTTGTATCCATAAACTTTCTCACTGTAAAATCCTACTGTATACAACACATAGACAACTTCTACTTCATTATAATTAGGAAATGTTCTAATGTAGTATTTTCACCCAGCCTAGTTACAGCATAATAAAAACTTAAAGGCTCTCAGTTTCCTGGGATTTCCTAGCAAAATGGTTACTAAAAAGAAAAAAGACTGTTTGTAAAAGCTGCAGGCTTCTGTTTGTAAAAGCTGCAGGCTGCTACTTGCTCTTCCCAGATTTTTTTCTCCTTTCTATTTCTCCTACTTAAATACCATTCTTGAATGATGAGTCACAGCAGTAAAGAAAGCTGCCTTGTGTCCTTCGTGTAGTTGCCAGAAGGCATACGTTGGATAGCAGAGCATGTACAGACTGTCCTGCAAACTTGAATGCAATGCATTCAGCTTCACAAGTGCTTACACTTGGAAGATTTCATCAGTGTTAAGTGTCAGTGAACCACTGTGTCCTGTAAATAGGAAGGAAATCCAGTGGCAAAGAATCATGTCTGACAGGAAAGATATAGAGCCAATCTAGAGATTTCTTTTTTGGGTAATAAATTATGATGTTTCTGATTATTGTTTGCCAAGTTGTCTGGAGGTACAGAAACTAGAGAAGACCATGAAGTCTAAGCTAAGTACAAATTCTGATTAAAAATAATTAACTATAAAAACTGAGTTAAAGTTGTAAATAAGTATCACTGAATTAAGGAGGAAAGTAATTCATAGAAAGAAATTAGGAAAAGAAGTCTGAAAAGTACAGAATGTTAAAAGTTAGAGTGAATGAATATATAGGAAACCTCATGAATGCTGACACAAAGGACTTTTTACACTACAGAATCATTGTCTAGCATTATCTATTGTCTTGTACACCTTCTATGTGATGGATAATGTTCCTGTTGCATAGATGAGAACTCTTTTCCCAGAGTTAAATCTTTTGTCTTTTGAGAGGATCTGTCAGGACACTGTAGTTAGAAATATGTTCCACAGTTACCAGTTGTGACTCCTGTGGAAAAGATCATGGGGCCTAACCACGAGGTTAAAAAAAAAAAAAAAAGTTTAAATGTATAGAGTTCTAACAATATAATCTATTTTGCCAGTTCTGTTCTTTTTGCAAGTTCTGTTCAAAAGGACAGAACATGCACTTCCATGACCATGCATGAAAATTTAAGGAGGCATCAGAGGATTTTACAAATAGCTGACACTGGACTCATGTAAAGCTGGATACTAATATATAACAGACAAATTGTCATCTATGCAGCTAATACAGAAGTAATTTTTCCAAATATTTCTCCTTGCGGGAGAGCTCAGTAGCATCCCCCAAAGAAGGGCATCTACACCAATGCCTGCAGCATGGGCAACAATAAGGAGAAGCTTGAGACCATGGCACATCAGGAAATGGCCATACGTAATGGCCATCACTGAAACACAGGAGGACCACCGTCATGACTGGAGTGCTGCAATGGATAGCTACAGGTTCTTCAGAAGAGACAGCCAAGGAAGGAAAGTAGGTGGGGTATCACTCTATGGAGCTCCAAGTGGGTGATGGAAACGTTGAGTGCTTATGAGTCAGGATCAGCGGGAAGGCAAACAAGGCTGATATCCTAGTGGGAGTCTGCTATAGACCACCCAACCAGGATGAAGAGACAGACAAGGCATTCCACAAGCAGCTGGCAGAAGTCTCACAATTAGCAGCCCTTGTTCTTGTGGGAGACTTTAACCTATCAGATGTTTGCTGGAAATAAGGCAGAGAGGAAACAGTCTAGGAAGTTTGTGGAGTGCATGGAAGATAAATTCCTATCAATCAGAGCTGGTAAATGAGCCTACCAGGGGAGGAGTCCCACTGGATCTGCTCTTTGCCAACAGAGAAGGACTGGTGGGAGATGTGGTGGTTGGAAGCCATCTTAGGCATAATAACCTGGAAATTGTAAAGTTTTCAGTTCTAAGCCAAGGTGGGAGGGGCATCAGCAAAACAGCTATGCTAGATTCCTGGAGGGCAGACTGGACTGTTTGGGACATTATTCTGGGGAGTCCCTTGGGAGAGAGTCCTGAAGAGCAAAGGTGTTGAGGAAGGCTGGACTTTTCTCAAGAAGGAAATCTTAAAGTCGCAGGAGTGGGCTGTCCCCATGTGCCGAAAGACAAACTGGAGGGGAAAACAACCAGCCTTGCTGTATGGGCAACTATTGCTGAGACTCTGAGAAAGAAGGAGGGTTTATCACCTTTGGAATAAGGGGCAAGCAACTCAGAAAGAGTACAAGAACATCCCTGAGATATATGTGGGGAGGAAATGAGAAAAGCAAAAGCTCAGATGGAACTCAATCTGGTTAAAGACAACCAAAAATGCTTCTACAAATAAATTAACAAGAATAGGAGGGACAAGGAGAATCTTCATCCTTTCTTGGATGCGGCAGGGAACATTGCCCCAAGGATGAGGATAAGGCTGAGTTACTTAATATCTTCTTTGCCTCGGTCTTTAATACCCAGATCAGTTATCCTCAATGGAATAGGTGCCCTGAGCTGGAAGACACCTGTGGACAGCAGAAGAAACCATAATTCAGGAGTAAGCAGTCAGCAACCTGCTACTCCGCTTAGACACCCACAAGGCTATGGGTCTAGGTGGGATCCACCCAAGGATTCTGAGGGAGCTGCCAGAAGTGCTCGCCATGCTGCAATCCATCATCTATCAGCAGGCCTGGTCATCAGGGCAGGTTCCACATGACTGGAGACTTGCCAAAGTGACACCCACCTACAAGAAAGGTCAGATGGAGGATGCGGGGAACTACAGGCCTATCAGCCTGACCTTGGCATTGGGAAGAGTTATGCAGCATCTCACCTTGAGGGCGACCACACAGCATGTACATGACAACTAGGGGATGAAGGCCAGCCAACATGGGTTTGTGAAAGGCAGGTCCTGCCTGAGCAATCTTCTTCTATGACCAAATGACCTACCTCTGTGAATGAGGGAAAGGCTCTGCACATACTCTACTTAGACTTCAACAAGGCCTTTGACACAGTCTCCCACTGCATCCTCCTGGAGAAGCCGGCAGCTCATGGCTTAGACAGGTGTACTCTTTGCTGGGTGAAAAACTGGCTGGATGGCCAGGTCCAGAGAGCGGTGGTGAATGGAGTTCACCAGCGGGTGACTGCTCATGAGTGGTGTTCCCCAGGCGTGGAGTTGTACTTGGAGGACTATGGCCACTCAATGAACCAGCCATATAAGATGTTGGGGTGAGCATCAAAAGGTCACCTTGAACCAGTAAAATGAGGAAGCAAGAGGCAGGACAGCAACTAAGGGAAGATCAACACAGCCTGACAACAACCAAACAGAGAGAAGATGTAGCAAAGGCTCTAGCCAATCAAGCAACGCGGGGGTGCATGCAGAGAAAGAAGAATTGTATTTAAGGGACAGCTTTACCTTAATAAACGGTTTCAGCTTGATTCACATTGAATCATACTGAGCCCATGGCTTTTCTTCTCAGTTGGTGACCCAGATGTGATGCACAGCACCACGTATCAAAGCTGAAGAAGCACGTGGGGAACCCCAAAAGAGAGGCCCAGCTGGATGACGCCTCAGCGGGACTGAGACCTGGATAGGTCGGAGAACGGCATGGGGATAAAGAAGAAACGTACGTCACGACAGAGCACCCTGTGAGGTGAGCAGCTGGGGCAGGAGAATGGGATGGAGAGTAAAAAAGGAAAAGGGTAACAAAATAAGAAATCAGAATTATTAGACTTCTCCTGCATATACTCTCTAAGAGAGGAGTTAAATATGACGAGGGTACGCTCCAAAAATTATTGATTTGTTGTCGAAAAAATAGGTTCCCTATTGTACTGGAAAATTCTTTTAAGGTCAAAATACGGGAGAAAATTGGAGAGAAACTATGGGACGGAATAAGTGACAGTAACAAAGAGGCAAGAGCCTTAGCGACTACTTGGAAGTTGGTGCTGACGACTTTGCAAAGCTTAAGGGCAGAAAGGTCTGCTGCAGCAGGTGCGTTTGCACCAAACCTGACAACTTATCCGACTGATATTAAGGTGTTCGCACTGCCTGTAGAGGCACCTCCCTCAGCACCCTCAGCGCCTCCAATGGAAGAATGAAACGAAGCAGAGGAAGGAGTAATGGAGATTGACTCTGATGGCACCTCGGATGGCACCCTGGGAGTGGGAAATCTGACGGGGGCCACAGCAGCTGCCAGCCCAGGAGATCTACCGGCACCCCAGTGGCCCAGGAGCACCAGGACGACCCTCTATCTGCCTCTGCCACTCTCACCGTCTCCACCTGTGGACTGCCCACTGCCCACGGAAGAACTGTTTCTTAATCTGGAAGGGAAAGAAAGGGAAGAACGGGAAAGGGTTTTGTGGAAGGAGGGCGCAGCCACTTTGGGGAGACTGGAGAGGGGTAGCTGGGCAGCTCGAGTGAAAACTGCGGGAGGGTAGAGTTATGACCCTCAGCGGCACTGGAGAGGAATTATTCAGAATGCGATAATTCAGGGAGAGTTTTTGCCCACATTTAAATTGGGTAAGAGCAATTGGCGTTTTTACCAATTCGGAACTAGCCCCTTTAATGAAACTGTTAAAGGGAGGAGGGGGTGCGGACACACCTCGAGCACTGCCAGAAGAGGCAGAATAAGCTTTAAAAGCAGTAAGCAAAAAAGTCACTACAACATATAGATATCGCTCTTATCGCTGGGATCCTGACTATGATATTGGCATTTTGTTTATTAACCATGATCATTATCCTTTTGCACTGATTATTCAGTGCGTAATGGATAAGGACCCACTCCACATTTTAAAGTGGACCTTCTTGTCCATACAGCCAAAACAAACCGCTACCATGTGGCTTGAGGCATTTGCTCAATTAATAATGAAGGAGAGGCAAAGAATCGTGGAAATTGCAGGCGCGGAGCCGGCAATTATTGTTATATCATTGACAGCGGAATATTTACAATGGGCTGTACAGAACTCAGTTGCCTTACAAGTGGCAGTTTAGGCATTTCAGGGGGAACTGAATTTGAGGAGCAGCCACCAAAACAGTCACAGTATCCAGTTGCGGGCTTAATGGTCTTTACAGACGCTGGGGGAAAATCTCGGAAGGTGGCTTTAACTTGGAAGAAGGGCGAGCAGTAGCATGATACAGGGCAGGCTATCGTGAAGCGCATGAATCAGACATTGAAAAGCCTGCTTCACAAAAAAAAAAAAAAAAAAGCGGGAGAATTGGGATTATCCCCCAATGATCGGTTATATAAAGCATTGTATATTCTGAACTTTCTGCAGTTACCGCAGGACAGCCTGGTGCCCCCAATGGTAAAACATGGAGCAGGATTGAAAGGAGATCTCGGAGAACTAAAGCAAGGACAATCCAAAGTCAGGGTAAAAAACAGGACCACAGGCACATAGGAAGGGCCAGCAGACTTAATAACTTGAGGAAAAGGGTATGCCTGTGTAGTTTTAGATGCTGGAACCAGATGTGTACCAGCAAAATGAGTGAGACCATGGGTGGAAGCAGACTCACATAAATCAGATGTAACAGGCAAGCAACCGACACTCTAGCTGTGGAAAGTGTGAATCGGCAGGAAGAAACATGTGAGGAGGAAGTGTTACTGTAATTATTATTATGCTGTTATTAGGAGGTAATGTTCATTTTAATGTTATTACAGGGACTTATGCTGCTTTTAACACTAATGGATATGTTGTGCTTCTTAAAAAGATTGTTAACCATACCCAAATCAACAGTCGACATTGTGGGGCAGCAGATCAATTTGATGCACTGGTTTTAGGTATTCCTTTGAGCAACTGGAAGACCTGAATCCATATAGCCTGCTCAATACATTGTACATTTGAGATCATGCAAAGATTTTGCATAACGTTACAGAGGATAAGCATCTGTCATGGTTGGACAATTTAGTAAGTGGATGGGGAATTTTGGGATGGTTACAAACATGAGATGCAGGGGTGGTGGTGTTCATTTTGTGTTGTATTCTGTTAATTGTGCCTTGCTTGCTGAAATGTGTGTCTATTATGATTGAAAAAGCCTTAAAGAAGGTTTGTCTGGTTCAAGAACAAAAATGGGGAATTGTGGAGTCGTACTTGGAGGACTATGGCCACTCGATAAACCAGCCATTTCAAATGTTGGGGTGAGCACGTAGCATAGACCAAAAGGTCACCCTGAATCCACAAAATGAGGAAGCAAGAAGCAGGATAGCAACTAAGGGAAGGTCAGTGCAGCCTGACAACAACCAACCAGACAGAAGATGTAGCAAAGGCTCTAGCCAATCAGGCAATGTGGGGGCGCATGCAGGGAAAGAAGTGTATTTAAGGGACCGCTTTGCTCTTAACGGTTGCAGCTTGATTCACATTGAATTGTACTGAATGCATGTTTTTTTTCCTCACTCGGGGTCGGTGTTGGGGCTGGGCCTCTTTAATATCTTTATCAGCGATCTGGATGAGGGACTGAGTGCACCCTCAGCAAATTTGCAGACAACACCAAGCTGGCAGGAAGAAGGTAGGAAGGTAGGAGGGCTCTAGAGAGGGATCTGGATTTACAGCTGGATTGATGGGCTGAGACCAACTGTATGAGGTTCAACAAGGCCAAGCATTGGGTCCTGCACTTCAGTCACAACAACCCCATGCAGCGCTACAGGCTTGGGGCAAAATGTCTGGAGAGCTGTGTGGCAGAAAAGGATCTGTGAGTGTTGATCGACAACCAGTTCAACATGAGCCAGCAGTGTGCCCAGGTGGTCAAGAAGGCCAACGACCTCCAGGCTGGTATCAGGAACAGCGTAGCCAGCAGGGCCACAGAAGTGATAGTCCCTCTGTACTCGATGCTGGTGTGGCCACACCTCAAATGCTGTCTTCACTTTTGGGCCTCTCACTGCTAGAACATGGAGGTGCTGGAGCATGTCTAAAGAAGGACAATGAAGCTGGTGAAGGGGCTGGAGCACAGATCTTACGAGTAGCAGCTCAGGGAGCTGGGGTTATTTAGTCTGCAGAAGAGGAGGCTCAGCGGAGAACTTACTGCTCTCTACAACTACCTAAAAGGAGGTTGTAGTGAGGTGGGGGTCAATCTCTGCTCCAGAATAACTACCTCTAGGACAAGAGGAAATGGCCTCAAGTTGTGCACTGAGGAGGTTCATGTTAGATAATAGGAAAAATTTCTACAGGGAAAGAGTAGTGAAGCATTGGAACAGGCTGCCCAAGGAAGCGGTGGAGTCAGTGTGGCTGACAGTGTTCAAGAACTGTGTAGATGAGGTATGTGGAGATATGATTTAGCAGCCATGGTGGTAATGAGTTTATGGTTGGACTCAATGATCTTGAAGGCCTTTTCCAACTACAATGATTTTGTAATTATATGCTTCTATGATTCTTGCATACAATTTTCCTGAGCAAGTTATTGTGGCTTTTTTACAGTCAAGTTTTAACGTTTCTCAACTTATCATCTGTACAATAGTAGGAAAATGCAAATTAGAGATCCTGTGATTCTGCCTGCACACAAAATGCTATTTTTTTAATTCAAAATTTAGAAATTTTGCTGCCTGTAATCTCTCTCAGTTGAGTTATGTATAATACCATTTTATTATGGTCATTCTATGGGTTATTCTCACAGCTCTTTCAGCTCTTCTGGAACCACTGAGGAAAAATTCAAGCCTCTCTATTATGCAGTCAGTCCTACAATGCCAGTAAAATTATCTTCCCTGGAACTATGAACATTAGTTGTGAGGACTTGCAGAAATGTATCCATCTCGGCTCTTTAAGCAGCTGAGTGGGTGACACTTAGGATTCTTCCTGTCCATCAGCCCAGCCCAACGAGAGACATCAAGCAAGTAAATGCCTTCCATCTCTTACCCCTTATTGCATTGCAATAGATTTCAATTGCTAAGCACATGCCTTTAGCTAGACAGTGAAATTTCATTAGAAGAGAATCTCAGCCAAGGACATGTTGAAATTGTTGCATGATATTTACCTATCTTGACCTAGTGCTGCAAAAATATGAGCTGTTCTAATTCGGCGCTGCCGGCTGAAGACCTGAGTATAATAGAAAACTACTGAATTTTGATTTGGGCAATGCATTCCTTTGTCCTGACAGCTCGCCAGTGGCTGCTGTCAGAATGGAGATACAAGGACTCCCTGAAACAATAGCTTTGGCCATATTGACTATCATCAATGGTCCACTCTGGCCTCGAATCAGGAGACATGGAGATGCACCATCCATAACGCTGCTGCTTCCTTTGAGAACACATGCAGAATCAGTCTTGAAGAGAAAAGACAACGCAGAAAGAACCGTGCCTTGCCAATACTGCCTAAGGAGACCTCCTGCTGTGCCTTTGCAACCCGACTTGCCTTTCCCGTATCGGTCTTTTTGGCCATCAGCGCACTTGCAGCAAACGTGGGTAAAGCCCTTCCCATACCTTTGTTCACGAAGCCTAGCCATGCTTATTCCCCTAACTGCCCCTGGGTGCTGTTACTAATTCAGAAACAAATGTGTCATCCAGCATACAGCTGCTATAGCATTAAATTTTTCCCCTTGCATGTGTGCTGCCAGCACAGAAAAAAAAAAAAAAAAAAAAAAAAATTGGGGTAAATGAAAGGAATGAAGTTTAAAATTTGGATCTTTGAAGGGATATAATTTTATTTTCTTTGGAATTCTGCATAATTTTATAGCCAGGCACATTGTAAGACTGTTTTCATTAGAAGAAAATGGATAAAGCAAATTATTTAAACTGTAAATCTGCAAGCCAGTTTTCCAGATCCTGGGATTTTTTTTATATATTTAAGATCACACACACACAAAAAAATAAACTTATACATGTTTACATAACTATTGCCAAAGATTTTTAAAATAGCTAAATCAGTGTAAAATGCATGAAAAAATGTCCAGAGTGTCTTTTAAAGGGTTGTATATTTTGCAGATTCTCTATAGTTTGCATTCTAAAATGTCAAAGGTAAATAAAAGGTCTGTAAGCAAAATTATGTGATATGAGACCTGCAGGAGATGGGCCTGTTAAAATTTGATCTTTTGATGCATGCAGCATTTCATGCCTGAAGAAGAGCAGACAGAACCTGAGAATGTAGCAAGAGACTAACTTTTCCCAGTAAGACAGCATTCGGATACTAAGAGGAATGAGGTGATTTAACTGTTTGTATAAAGCCATATGATAACACTGCATGAGCCCTGTGCAGCCATTTCAGGCTGAGGCACCACTGAGCTTCCAAGAGTATCTGTATCATGTGCATCTTTGCCTCTGGGCCAGAGTTGACAAGAATTATAACAGTTTTTGGATACTTTGTAAAGCCAACTTCAATTTTTTTTCTGCAAAAGTCCAATTTGTTCCACATAGCATTGGTGCTCCTGCCAACAGTGTTAAGACAAATGCTGGTGTTGGAGTCCATAGTTTATTGTAGCCCTAGCAGCTGCTTGCTTCAGAGATTGCTGAACTAAGTATAGGTACACCTGAGAACAGGGATATATTCAGTGGATCCTGGTGGGATTACATTGAAGCATAGAAAGGAGGGAAAAGCACATCCACTTGACAATGCCTATACACTTTTCTACATTTACTTGCAAATTGTAATTGCACAGTTGTATGTACAGTGAGCTTGCAATTAGAACAAAGGTGACATCAGGTCAAAATGACTCAGGACATGAGAAAGCTGAAAACAAGAAAACAGGGAGACTGCTCCAACTGTCAAGGAATGCTGATGGGAAGCCAAGAGGCAGCAGATCAGCTCCTCTGAAAAGTGTACCTGCAGACTCCCATGTGTGCCGTACAGAAGCCAACTCCATGTCATGACTCCATGTCAACTTCTTGGATATATTTGTCAATGCTACAGTGAAAAGCAACAGAACAGGAGGAAGGCTTCCTGCGCTTTTCTGTGTTGGTCTTCAGATGCTATTAATGTTGTTTCTTCTCCTCCTGAGATAATCTGGAAGTGTGAGTCATGCTCTTTGGCTTTTTTCATTCACTGGGTCCTTTGTTTCTTCTTTCAGTGGGTTCTAAAGTGAGGATAAACACCCTTGAAGCTGTTGTATTTTTATCTCCACTCTCTGGCCTGGTTTTCCAAGTCTTTTCCATGTTAACCATATAAATCTCACAGCTGGAGTACTGTGTCCAGTTCTGGGCCCCACAGTACAAGAAGGATGTGGAGCTGCTGGAGAGAGTCCAGCGCAGG
>JAWLRI010000653.1:621006-670267 GCA_034781795.1 Crypturellus tataupa
CGTGTGCAGGGGGGTTGGACTAGATGACCTCTAGAGATCCCTTCCAACCTTAGGCATTCTATGATTCTATGATTCTAAATATAAGTTTTTTTTTTTTTTTAACCTAGGAGGACCCATTCAAATCCTGGACACTGTTGCCACCACCACCTTACAGTTTTGTTTGTTTGTTGTGTTTTCATAGAATATACATCAGTCAATGACTTCAAGGTTTCAATCTTTATTGTAGGGGAAAAAAGTTGAAGGAATTCTATATTGCATCTTTTTGGAAAGAGGTAGTCAAATGACATTTGTAATATGTAACATGAAGAGGAAGCTGCTGTCTTGCAGGAAAAAATAGGCATATATCTTTAAAGACATTTGGATAGTTATACATAAAAATAATGTGAAATATTTCCAAGTCTGAACTTGTAGATTTTTAAGCAGATCTTGCCTCCTAAGCAATTTTCTTTTCTTGTCCAGAAGTCTTGTATAAAGTCTTAAAGTTAAAAAAATGCTATGATGTCATCTATTTGCCTGTCCAGGATTGGAAGTTAAATATAATATTCAGTTATTATAAATCTACAGGTAGGATATTCCGGGATTAACATGATGCATTTTGTCTCTTCATTCTGATTTCTCCCTTCTCCTTTGCTTCTCTGTGAAAGAATAAAAAAATTAGAAAAATACAAAAAATGGAAAAATACAAAATTGCCCTCTTTATAGGAGTGTAATAAGCTTTTAAGGATTTTACCATGTTGGGTTCAGGTTAATCAGTGCTCACAAGCTAAGTGCCTATACAGGAGACTCTGCGGAAAACCCATTTGTGTCTGTGCAGAGACTGGATTTTTTTTTTTTTTTTTACCTATGCTTTCCATTTTGATATGTTTGATAAAAAAGAACTTGGAAGTACTTTAAAAGGAGGAATAATTATGTGATTGCCTTTACCTCAGATATGCTTCTGTTTCAGAATGATGCTTTCCTGCATTAGGAGTTATGCACTGTAATGACTTTGTAATGGTCTCTGGAGGAAATGTGTTGTTTTAAGTCTACACTCTTTTTACCAATGGCATTGCATATCTTTGTATGCAGTCATAAAACACGCTCACCCCAGCAATAATTATTACCATATGAATGAGAGATATTTACTCAGGATCACTTAGGAATATGCAAGTCTATACATGGATGAAAATACGTATGATGGTACAACAGCCATAAATATTCCAAACCTTGCTGTTCTTTATAGGCACTTCAAAGTTGCATGTTTTTATAGGTATATTAGGCTGAATCACCTTGCACACAGGTAATGTGAACACAATAGCACATGTCCTTAGTAGGTAATTGACTAAGCTTGGCAGCTAACAAAATAAGTCTTCTTGAAACAGTAAATTGTCACTAATGAGTGTGGTTAGAATTGCCTTGCCATACTGCTGTGGAGGCTTTCAGCTATGGGTGAGGTTTAAATATATAACCCTTCATTTAGAGAAGCAAGACCACGGTGCAGAAAAGCATGCAGTGTGCAAGGCTGCAGCTGCTTTCTTGCACCCAGAGAAAGAGGAAGTTGGAAAAAATGTGAAATTCCACAGACAGGTGGAATTTCACAATCAGGATGCAGTTGCAAAGACATTCTGAATGGTAAACACATACCTCTTGACTCACTTAGCAGCAAATTCCTATATTAATGACCAAAATATGCAGAAGTTTAATTGTAGGGACATTGCCAAATAAATAGTTTTCAGGAGCATTTAGGACAAAAATATTTTTTCACACTGTGCTGTTCAGTGACAGTTTCCATGCAGCGGTGTCTTCCTCCTCACCATCACTCAGTGTTTACAGGAGCTAAGAGTAAGGATAAACAGGAAAGGATCAGCGCTCAGTGTTGACAGACACAGCTACGGAAGTTGGCTCACTGATGACGTCTGCACACTGGTTATCATATTATTAACTTTTCTGGTTTTGTGACAACTGACTGTTTCCCTTGCTGCCCTCACTGTCGTGGTTCCTCAGCACTGCACTTCCTGCCCCTGCTGCTCCCTCATACCCTTCCTTCCTTCATTTTCTTTACGTTTCCTGCAACTAACCCCTTCCTTTTTTTTTTTTTTTTTTTTTTATCTTTCTTCCTTACTTTCTTTCTTGAATGTGTGCTTTATAAAGCATTTTGATGACTGTCTCACAAACACAAGCAAGAAATGGCCACACCCCAAAACTGAAAAAGCAGGAAATAAAATGTTGAGCCTGAAGGATCGCCATTATTATTTTGCTCTTCCATCTGACTCTCCATGTTACTGTTCCGTGCTTGATATTAAATATGTTTTAGGTTTAAAGTCAAATTTTGCAAAAAAATGTAGTACTTCAAAGAATGACCATTTTTAACAGTTGGAAATAACAGAGAAGTGGTCACTTCAGCATTAAATATGATATGCAATAAGGAGTTAATTTTTTGTTTGGTTTAAGCATATGGGATGACAACATCACACAGTGATTAATTATAGTCCAGTTGATGCCTAAATACTATCAGGTCATGTTTTTTAGGGATTAATTGACACCAACGCAAATATGAACGAGCTATTCAGGTATGCCAGTTATTCCATTTTAGAATATTTATTCATATATAACACATGTATTCTATGTCTAGTGTCTATGCACGTATTTTCAAACAAACGGTCACATACCTGTGAATACCTATATATGTGTGCGCACATTGGTAGTTCAGATATACTAACACCATTGTGTTCACACTGTAATTATTCCCAGACATGTTCTTTGTGGTTACATGAATCAGTAGTAATTGTAGGATAAAAAAATACTAGTGTAACTATCCTATAATTTTAGTGTAATTACAGTTGTTGTATTGTGAAGTTTAATCAAACATCAAACCTGCAGTCTCTTTCAGAGCAGAACTTTTAAGTGTAGCCACTGCATATATAAGCTTGAAATTTTAACATATTTGGCTTTCTAGAAGTTTCTTCTTTCTCTCCCTTTTTGATTTTTTTATTTAGTTTTTATTTAAAAGAAGAATCCATGAGGAACTGAAGAACTTACATATACTACATATGCTTGGGGAAAAAAAGGAAAAAAATTAAAAAAAAACTTCTCCAATTGCAGACTCCAAATGATTAAATCCTCAATCAGTCATTTTTTAGAAAAGAATTACAGTAAAACCATCACTTTTTTAATATTGTTGTATGATGTTATAATAGGATTATTTTCCTTTGGCTTTCCCTTTTAATCAGTGTAATTCTAATAATTTATTATTCTCATCTGTCACTTCACTGAAAATGCATGGCTGTCACATTCCAACTTAGGAATACCACAAAATTTCATGAAAGCATAGACCAAAAGCATGCTGTAGGTAACTAAAATTGAAAGAAAGGAAGAATTTAGTTTATCCATGATGGCATTTAGCCACAAAAATGCATCTAACACCCCCAAAATTGAAATAAAATCATTAGTAAGTGGAAACAGAGGACTGTTGCCTTTCATGTGAACAAAAGGTGATTCACCTTAGCTATATATCCCTAAAAAGGATCCCATTGATTTTGTAGAACAATAGTAAAAATTACTTTTAAGTCTAAATTATAGCAACCTAATTTAGGATGCCCAGAAACCAGAGCATCATTGATAATTGTCTTTGTGCTGCTCCAGTTGAAATCCCAATAGCTGCCTGTTCTCAAGCACACACTTCTCAACTTTCTAAGAACCAGATGCAATAGATCATGTTCATCAAGCACCATGAGTCAAAGGTTATCTCTGTGTACCATCGTGATCCAAAGTATGTGCATTCCCAAAATGTTTTGTTTGTGTTTTAGTTGAAGTGTAAAGCTCTACAGGCTTGCTTTTGCACTACCCCAAAGTTTACAACATAATTTACAAAATAGGAATTGTATGTTAACAAATCAGCATAGCCATACACATGCTAAAGTGTGGCACAGAACAAACATGTACTTCTATATTGCAGTTCATCACTGTTAAATAGCAAGAGACAGCACATGCAAAAGTTGCATATATTAAAGAAAATATGCTGTGCATGTGCATGTGCATTTTCGTAGTCAACCATGCTATTAAAATCACATTTTATTTAATAGCATGGTTGACTACGAAAATGTTGCTGTTCTGTGCTTGATAATATTAAATGTGTTTTAGGTTTAAGGTTGAGGTGAGTGTAAAACAGATAGAATTATTGCCTTACAGATAGAATTATTTTCTTCTATGTATTTTATACAGAATAATATACACTGTTTCCTAACATAGTACACCATAATTTTACAAACTGGTGCTGGTGGTAGTAATAAATAGTGAGATAGAGAACCAAGAAATTTATCACATCAACTCAAAACTGAGAATGAACTTCTACAACTCAAAAATGCTATTATATGTACTTATGCATCATAAAAGGCAGTTGTGTTGACTGTGATTTGTACTTTGCAGTAGAATTCTGATGTCTGAAAAAATGGGAAAGTTTTGTTTTCTGCAACAAAGGAATTGGGAGGAAGAAGAGTCACTAAATCTTGGACTTAACAAATTTGCTCTTAGCACCATTGTAGTGAGTCTTACTGCCTGGATACTTCTAGCATGACTCCTCATCGGCTACCAGTGTTCCTCTTATTGGACCTAATTTTCAGTTAGAAAGTTTGTAACTAAAATGGCAACTCTGAAATGCCAAAAAAATGACCAGTAGACTAGGTCAACTTCCAGGAATTCCTATTGCCCTGTGGGGATTTTAACAAAACAATCAGAAATTTCTTTCCCACTGCATGGCTCTACAATAATAGAAGAAGCTCAAAATTGGTTTCTCTTGTAGATATAACCTCAGAGCCTCAAATTTAAAATCTTAAGTAGAGTTAAACTCAGGAAGATCCAAAGTGGGTACATTTTGATCTGAGAGGTCTTATGTCCTTGTAGAACTGATTTCTATTGTTATACAGAAATTGCACATGCTTCATAGTGCAGGCCTGTGAGTGTAAGGAGGAGCGGAGTCTCAAGGCAGTCAGTCTTGTGATACCAAACTGGAAGGAGTGGCTGACACGCCCGAGGGCTCTGCTCCCATTCAGAGAGACCTAGACAGGATGGAGAGTTAGGCAAAGAGGAACTTCATGAGGTTCAACAGGAAGTGCAGGGTCCTGCACCTTGGGAGGAATAACGCCAGGCACCTCCTCAGAGAAGGATTTGGGAGTCCTGGTTGGCAACAAGTTAACCATGAGGCAGCAATGTGCCCTCGTGGCCAAGAAGGCCAATGGAATCCTGGTTGCATCAGAAGGTGCATTGCCAGCAGGTCAAGGGAGGGGATCCTGCCCCTCTACTCAGCTCTGGTGAGGTCACACCTGGAGGAACTGCGACTGCGTGCAGTTCTGGGCTCCCCAGGACAAGGACATTGAGCTTCTAGAGAAGGTCCAGCGGAGAGCCACGAAGATGATTAAGGGACTGGAGCATCTATCTTATGAGGAAAGACTAAGCGAGCTGGGCCTGTTTAGTCTGGAGAAGGCTGAGAGGAGATTTGATCAACATATTCAAGTACCTGAGGGCTGACTGTAGGGAGGATGGGGCCAGGCAGGGACAGACTCTTCTCTGTGGTGGCCAGTGGCAGCACAAGGGGTAATGGGTGTAAGTTAAAGCACAGGAAGTTTAATCTCCTTATGAGGATGAACTTCTTTCCTGTGAGGGTGACAGAGCCCCGGAATAGGCTGCCCAGAGAGGTTGAGGAGTCTCCTTCTCTGGAGATCTTCCAAAGCCGCCTGGATGCTACCCTGTGCCACATGCTCTGGATGTCCCTGCTTGTGCGGGGGAGTTGGACTAGATGATCTCTAAAGGTCCCTTCCAACCCTAGCCCTTCTGTGATTCTGTGATTTTGTGAGCCAGAAGACATTTATTAAAGCATCACCATACATACTTATGGTAAATTACCAAGATATAGTACCTTATTTGCCTACAAGCATGCAAAATACAGTTACTAATAAACCAGTAATCTAAAGGCCTATATTAAAACTACTCAATCAGCTTCTCAATCCCACAGCAGCCGCACAGCTTTTTCTCGTTGTTTGCTAAAGAACACCTGTACTGCTGTCCTTGAGACTGGTTATCTACTAATGAAGCATCCTGTACTACTGTCCTTGGAGCAGGTCTCTACTCAGGCCCAAGTGAAACTGCAGTGATGATGGGAAGGCAGCCTCATGGAGCAGCTTCTCCCCTTTCACAACCCCATTAGCCTTCCTGAGTGCTGTGACCCAGCATATCTGTGCTGTTCTCCTTGATTTCTTTCAAACTAAAAAATCTCAACTATTCATTGTCTCTTCTAGTCAATGTTTCAGGCATCTCTGAACTCAAATTTCTGTAGTAGTGTATTTTTTTTGAAATGAAGTATCACACTTGAAAAAGTATTTCATGTGAGGGCATATACTACAGCTATGCATGGACACTGGCTAATGCCCTATTATTGTCAGTGTTGTTTTCCTTCCAACTTCATTTGCATTCTCATATTTCCCTATTTTATCTTGTTTTAAATAAAATTTGTATGTTAGTCCATATTTGTTAAGCATTAATATTAACGTGCCCACCATAACCTCCAGATTTTTTTTCTGACTAATGAGTCAACGCAGAAGCCATCGTTATGTGTTCCAATTTCTCATTCTGAGCTCAGCTCCAGCAAATAAAAAGTTCAGTTGTCACTGTACAGGCATTTCCTTGTTTCCATCAGCTCCCTCTGGACTTCTCTCACCTGTAGACCTCATTGACATACCAAAGTCCAGGTCTAAAGAAATCACCACAACTTCAATATGTTCTGCTTTAAAGAATTATGTTTTGCTTAACCACATTACTAATAGTGCTTAAAATGTCAGTACTGTCCTAGCCATTTATTAAAAAAAAAAAAAAAACAGCTCTGATGCATGACGGTGATATGCTCAATGACCTCTTTCTTTCTGATCTCAGCATCCACTGGAGAATCCAAAATGGTGGGAAAGGCTTTCTCCAGCCTTCTCTTATGTCAGCCACGCACTGGTCTTGCACTGTCTGTGCTCCTCCTTTCCAGGCCTCCCCCAGGGATTAGCATGGAGGCTAAGGCTGCCTGACAAAATGTTGGTTTGACTGGCACACTCATCCACTAGACCTTCATTGTGGAAGGTGGCGGGCCCCAGTTCTCCCAGCACTGTTGAAGAGCCTCTGTCCCTGGCAGTGCTCCCCAAGCCCCACTTCTCCTCTCCCACCTCTGCCAGCCTCCTGCCTTACTATTTTTTGCCTCCTTTGCATTCCTCTATCCTTTTTTAGATGGTTGCCTCCTCCTCCCCTCCCCACACTTTCCCCTCCCCCACTCCAACTGCTGTTTTCCAAATTCCCAACAGACTCCTCTGCCTGCAGGCCTGGTTGCTAGGCAACTCTGCTCACCTCACGGTGCGTTGCCATGGCAATGCCATAGCACTCCCTGTCAGGTTCACTATGGGTGGCAGGCAGGGCAGGTCAAAACTGCCCCAAAGGACATGGGGTCTGAATCCCACACCGCCGCTGTGCGTGCCTGAGGCAGCACTCTTAGGTTTATTTTTATGATTTCCAAAAAATATCCCTGCCCCACATCTTTAAAACAACAACAAAACCAAAGAAACACTCCCCATCCCAGTGTTCAGTAGAAACAGAGGATGGAAGTTCAGGCAGCTTGTGAACCTCACTGGGGTCCAGCTGGTCCAGCTCCACTGGTCCAGCTAACAGGTGGAGATGTTACTTCTATGTGGAGTCCATATGTTGATGTAAATTGTTTTCTCTGGAAGTGCCAGAAGGCATTTGAGAAGGTGTGTACACAACCAGGAAAAGAGTCACCATGTTGAGTGGGAAAGAAAATCCTAAAAATGGTCAATTTCCTCCTTTGGGGAAATAATCTCATATCACTGGTGGTGAAATGAATACTGTGTTCTGTTTGGGGCCTCTTAACTACAAGAAAGACATGGAGGTGCTGGAGCATGTTCAAAGAAGGGCAATGAAACTGGTGAAGGGGCTGGAGCACACACCTTAAAAGCAGTAGCTGAGGGAGCTGGGGTTATTCAGTCTGGAGAAGAGGAGGCTCAGGGGAGACCTTATCACTTTTTACAGCTACCTGAAAAGAGGTTGTAGTGAGGCAGGGTTTCATCTATTCTCAAGAATAACTAGCGATAGGACAAGAGGAAATGGCCTCAAGTCGTGCTAGGGAAGATTCAGGTTAGGTAATAGGAAAAAATTCTACATGGAAAGAGTGAAGCATTGGAACAGGCTGCCCAAGGAAGTGGTGGACTCAGTGTCCCCAACGGTGTTCAAGAAACATGTAGATGAAGCACTTAGGGACATAGTTTACCAAGTATGGTATTGAGTGGCTTACAGTTAGACGTCATAATCTTGAAGGTCTTTTCCATCCATCATGATTCTATGATTCTATGATTACTTATCCTGAGTAAAACACCCGCTATACCTGTTCTGTGGAGAATATATTTTTACAACAGTTTCATATGAGACTCCAATTCTTATTTCTGTAAATACAATCTTAAGACAATTTGTAAGGATTGTAGGGTAGAAATAACATGAAGTATTTTCAGTTTCACCTCTGTCTAATGCTATTTCTGGTATGAATGGAAACTAATAATCCAAATACCATATACCACTATCATAGCCATGAGAGGGATAAATCCAGTCTGTATCCCACAGCATATCAGTTGCACAAGAGGATTGATGAACTATTCAGAATACCGATCCCCGCATGCCCACTAGAACAGTATAGCTGCAGAGCAAATATGCTTCATATGTATTGCCAAAACAAAGTGAAACTTTCCAATAAGTAGCTGAAATAAGGCCTATTTCACGAAAAACAGCTCTGATGATTGCAATTGAAGGAAAACAGGCTTTGATAACACTTGATTAATAGCTTGCATGACATGCAGCTTCCAAACATGGATTGGTCACAGCCGTTGCAGATTTTTATAACCTAAGCACAGTCAAGGAAGGCAATGAGAAGACTGCTGGGAAAGGAAAATTACACAGTGGAAAAATGGAAAGAGTGGCAGGAGAGTAGGCTGATCTCCTCCTGTGGCAGAGGGAAAGAACATTAAAAAATGGGGTAGATGGAATGGATGGAGAAGAAACTTGACAACTTTCTTTTCTATCCTACTATCTGGAGTGATCAACCACTGCCCTCCATTTTAGTTTCCATTCTCATCATGGGCAAGCGTCCTACCTCCCAGAGGTAGACACCACCTTTCACAGCCTACCTCTCAGAGGAACAGATGACCATCTCACAAAGTTGGGAATGAAGAAGTGATCCCAGGTCCCCATATCATAGAGAATGTCTCTGTGAGAGTGCCCTGCTATATTGGTAGAGGGACAACATGGCTGCTGTGGGTGCACATGGTAGCTGAACTCTAAGGTCTTCTCACCAGTGGAACATTCATTTTTGCCTTCCTGACAAGAGTGGCAAAAGAGGCACCCTAAGATTCTCTTCCTTACACCTTTCAAGACGGTATGGGTACATATTAAGATTTCAAGGACCTCTATTTCAAAACTGTAAAAGAAGATCCATTTTCTCTTCCCCATGTACACCAGCATCTGGAGAAATGCTTAAATATATATATATATTTCAAGATACTTCCTTGTTTAAGATGCCTGGAGCTGGTAATAGATAACTAAATTGTCTTAAAGATGATGGAAAGATTAACTACTAGAGAAGTGCTACATTCTCTGGTGATGGCTTTGAAACAGGATGATTAAAGGTGTTTTCATCAGTTAAATGCCTCAGGATAGGAAAAACTTATTTTCTAAGCTACATTTGTACAGGAAATGAGGTAATGATCTTGTTATACCAAAAGATAAAAAAGCATACAGGAAAAGTTGAGGAGAAAGAACTAAGATTGCAGCAAAAAAAAAAAAAAAAAAAAAAAAAAAAAAAAAAAAAAAAAAAGATTTGTAAAGTTAGGCATAAATCTATCAGGTTTTAAGTTGCTGTTCATTTTCTCTAAACATTATTATGGATAATATTCAATCCAAGCAGGAAAAATAATAACAATGATTAAACAAACCCAAACAAGCACATTTTTATATTCCACACATTTTTTTCTTTTTTTTAAAAGAGTGTTTCCATTTTCAAATGTTAGAAAAGGTCTTAAAAAATAATCTTTAAACTAGGTTATTAACAGCAAAAATCACCAGGTGATCATTACACAAAAATCAACCTAAAATCACTTTACATTTATCTGCATTTTTTTTTTTAATTGAAGACATAAGATACTCAGTACATTCCAGAGATGTTCTGGCAATTTTCTTCCAACAGATATGAACATATTCCCTAGAGTATCTATAGGAGAAAACATTAGAAGCATTCTTCACATTTCTTCATTGGTTTCTAAAAATATCTAGATAGATCAGATAAAAGTTAATGAGATAAAAGGTCCTGATAGTTTCTTTAACCGTGTAATTTCAAGATCAGGCATATCTCATTTTTAAAACTAGTGTAAGAGTTAAAACTGAGATAGCACTACTTATTTCTCAGCCTTTACTATAATAACAATGCTACCACAATATTACTTTGTATTTCAGGGAATTGTCTTCTAAAGCAAGGTAATTCCAGTGAAATTACCTCAGAAGTAAGGAAAAGACCACTGCATTCAAGAATTAAGTCACTTAGTCAATATGTTGATGAAAAGACATTATTCTGCTGTCACTAGATGAGTACTTCTAATTACTCGAAATAAACTCCAAGAAAAGTAGTTTAAATTAGAATAGCTCCCTTACTTTTATGGCTCTTACATATATCACCTGCTTATCACCTTTTACTTACTTATCTTATACTTATCACCTTATAATTACTCATCACCATACATCACCTACATATATTACAAAGAACAACTAGACTATGCAACTATCTCATGTCAAAGAGTAAGTGTAACAATGGGAGATGAGCTTTTCTATCCAGCAAACAGATTCTAATTGGCATTTTTAAATGGGTTACTTTTAGACTCTTTGGAAACAGGATTTTATTTAATAGATTCCAGTTGCCCATTACATCACATTTTGTTAAAATTACTTTCTCTTTTGAAGTGTGACAGATTCTTTAGCTAGAGATTAAACGCGAGAATTTACACTGCAGATCATGCCATCTCGTATCTCAAGATACTCGTAGGTTACCTTAGTGTAGTAGAAACAAATTTAACAAGCTATTTTTGTTACTTCCTTCTTCATCACTGCACTGTCCCCTAACCACTGAACTGTATCAATCTGAATGGTACAGAGGCTTGCACAAATACAGTTTCCTAATTAATAACAGAGATAAAGTTGTCTAGCTTGTAGTATTAAGTGAAGTGGAAGGCAGTAAAGTGAGAGGACAACTCGTAGGGAAAAAAAAGGAAAAAAAAAGACCACAAACTGCTTAACAAACCTAAAGGCATCTGCTCAGCACACAGATGAACTGGATAATACATCAAAATCATAAGAGAGTAAGTTTTGATCAGAAAAGATCTGGAATACAGATTACTTACTTGACGACTAGTAAATTTATTAATAAAACTATTAAGTTTGAGAGTGGATTTATGCTTTTTCCCTAAATCCTCTATCTTAGCCTCCTACTTATCCTAAAAGTAACAGAAAGATAATATTAACATATTTTACATAAGTCATGCAATTGGACAGTATGTACAGTGAAAATTAACCAACATAAAAATGGCTTAAATAATTTCATTTTGCTATAGGAAAAAACCCTCAGGTATTTTGGTTACATTTACCATGATTTTTATATGCTGCTAAAATTAATTTAAGAAGTTTTTTGTCTGTACTTTTTGTTTCTGTATGAAAAAAAAAAGTGGACATATTAAAAAGGGATTAAAATATGGTCTCTTTGTTTTTCTCTATCAGAAAAGTATCATGAAATTCCTTTTTGAGCTACATTTTAAGTCTCCCTAGTGAAATTCTTGAAGTTCCAATGAGTCATTGAGTCACTGGTTACATTACCAGATACATATGTGTTTTTTTCTCACTATCCACGTTTCCATTAATGAAAAAATATAGAAACTTGGAAAGCTCTCTATTTTCTGGGATTGCAGTATTTCTTTTGCTCTGCGTAATACCTATTTATAATCAGGAAAGTCTTAATCATTGCATCCCATTAGGCTTTTACAGTGCAAGAAAATACTTATTAATCTACTCAATTACCAGGAAAATTAACATAAATGTATTGGCTTAAAAGTGCCATCTCTTTGTCAAGGTGACCTTGTGCAATTACGTATTTTCCAGCAATTATTTAAAACGTAATGTGTACACTTTTCCCTAGATTGCTAACCATTTATCATCACATTTTGATTTTTTTATAAGCCAACTGTTTTCTATACATAAAAAAAGTTACTCTTACTAAGAGTTACACCTCTTTTATGCGTCAATGATATGCTTCCTTTTAGCTCTCCCATTTGTGTCTCCACAACGTCACCCATAGAATTTATTAAATCATATGGAGAGCAGTAATATTTGGGAATTATTTAAGGTATCAAGACTCTTTTTTTTTTTCTAGAACAAGATAGTGTACAGAAAGAAGGTCATGTAATTGCCTCATTAGCAATCTGTGATTCAGAGACTGGGAACTCCTAATAACAGTTATCTGGATATAAGAAAATTAAATGTTATATGTGTACAACAAAGCTTAAATTCAGTGTCCGAATTCATAAAGATGAAATTATCTGTTGCAAATAAAACAATAAGCACATTACAATATATTAGTCTTTTTTCCTGTGCTTATCCCTGTGATACATTTGCACATTACTCAAAGAGAAAATGAACTACATGGACAACTACTTCATAATGGTGCTGAAAGTTTAGTATTGTGTAAAGTTAATTTCAGTAAAGTATTTCCATTACACACCGTTATTATCTCTTTCTCTCATAAAAAGAACATTTCAAATAATGCAGCTGAATTCATAATTTCTCAAATGTTTTTATTTTAACTTTCTTCTTAAAAATATTCTGAGTAATATAAACTGATTCACAGCTGCTGTTTTGAATTTATGACCAATCTGACTTCAGCGAGAACAGTTAACAGAAATCTGGACTTAATTAAATTACTGAGCCGATAATTCTGACATTGTCATTGCTCTTAAAACTTAAGCATGTTAACTCACTGCTTATATTAATATTTTAAAATACCATGGTAGGGCATTTATTATATCAACTACCTCATGAAATTAATACAACTATGGAGTAAGTGAATAAAAAAAATACACTTTTGCTCTTGTTGTTGTTGTTGCTTTTAAGACTCTACAGGAATATTGCCTGAGAAAGAAGCTAAAAATCCCACATAAATAATATGAATAAAATGAGTAAGAGCATTTTTTTTCTATAAAACTAGCTCTGAAAAAATGTCAATATAGCACATTTTAATGATAGAGAATGGATGTAATATCATGATGAACATATTTATTTTGTCCCAAATAAAACAAAACTATAAAGAAATATTTCTAAAGAAAAAAAGAAAAAATTATGCTGATTTTAATCTTCATTGTCTGTGGTGATCCACAATAATAAGCTCCAAAAACAAAATTAACTGTTTTTTTTTAAATAGCTTGTCTTTCTGTAACTGTTACAGAGCAAAGTAAGTTTTTAAAGTCCACTTTTTCCTTTGTCATTAACTCTTTCTTGAAATACAAGTTCATCTTCTATCTTTCCGAAAAGTATGCATACAAGAACTGCCTATTTCTAGGAAGTTCCATATAAAACTCTGAATGTGTTTGTTTCTTGTCACCTTTAAAGACTGTTTAATTCATTAATAAGTAGCTAATATTAACAAATGTTCCCTAAACAGTATCTAAAATACTAATGAGTAGTTCTTAAGAAAAAAATGTTAGTTCACTGGCCCTTGCACAAACATTTCTGTGTTATTAAGTTTTTAAGTTTTTTTGTGTCTCAGTTGTCTGACACACTTTCCGCCAGAAACTCCCATGCCTGTTGCAGAGATCACAAAGCAAGATGGCCACTCACACTTGGGCTGTTCAAGTCCCGGGGCTAATACACCTGTTTAAAAGCACTGCTGTATATGTGCTTGTCCCAAATAATGGGACACACATGCACATTCCCTGCTGCCATCTTCGCTGTGGAAGAATTTAGCAGGGACACTGGACAACCCACTGGAAATGACAGCATCTTAAAAACTTGCTGTTCAATCTGTGAAGTGCTTCCAGCAGAACCCTTGCAATGGCCATGCCATGAACCACATAAGTACTGCTATACTACATACAGGAACACACAGTATGCTCTGTTATGTGACTTACAAAAACTCTTGCTGTCTATTTAGTGTACTCTTGAAGTAGAAAATTCAGGATGTCATTTTTCAAAAAGTGAGTTTGCATAAAGATAGAGAGAAAGGCACTCTCATCACATAGTGGGCAACTAGGACCTGAGTCTCAAAACTGGACTGGTGTTCAGCTGATTTCCGGTCAGCTATCAACACCAGCCATTTCTGCCTTTGGCCACAGCACAGAGTGTCAAGTTAAGGCTCAGGTTAAAGCAAACCCCATGGTCGTATCCCCCACCCTCCTGTAGGTGGAAATTGAGGGTGAGTGGGAAATGGTTACTTCAGGTTTTGACCTGGCTAAGCTGCGCACTCTGACCTATATGAAATCCTGGCTTCAAGTAGATTTCAAGGTGGTTTCTTCACACTCCTCAAACCCAAAGTACAGAATTAAAAAAAAAAAAAAAAGTGTGGGGGGGCGATGATTTTCTAGGAGCTTCTGGTCACAAAAAAAAACCTTGAGATTTCCCCCAGGACAGCTTTAAAACATGAAAGAGGACACGTAAGGGAGCCACAACTAGCAGTATTGTAAGCAGGAGACATACTCTATTTTACCAGGGCCCCACAGGTGCTCAGCAAGGCTCCCCACATGTGCTAGGGAGGAGAAACCTATGCCACGCAGCCATTTTCGTTGTGGCATAACGCGAGGCCACCATTGCCGCCGCCCTGACCCTCTCTGCCCCGCGTGCCGCGCAGTGCCCCCTGGCAGCCAGAGCGGCAGCAGCACCACACGCCTCGCGCTGCCCTCAGCCGCCCTCGGGCCCGCGCGGTTATCACCGCCTGCAATTGCCCGCCGAGGGGCGGAGCCAGCCCCTCATTTAAATAGCGCCCGGCTCATTTGCATGAGCCAAGATGGCCGGCGCGGCGATTGGCCGGCGGCGCGGCAGCCCCCACTGCCGGCCCCTGTGCCCACGAAGGGGGCGGGGCCAGGCAGCAGAGGGGAGGGGACACGCGGCTGATTTGCATAACGGCCCGGCGCGTGCGACACGGGGAGGCGGCGTTGGCGTCCGGAGTGGTTTCCGATTTTGAATCTACGGCGGCAGCGAGAGCGGAGGGGAGCGGCGGCGGTCGCCGGAGCGCCAAGGCAGGGGAGGCCGCGGGACGCAGGTACTGCACGTCCCCAGCGGGGTGCGGGGGGCGGGGCGCGCTCCCACTGTGACCGGCTAGGGGCAGCAGTTTGCGCCGAAACGCTGCCGCGGGCTGAGCAGTGCTGCGCCGGCCACAGCGCGCATGCGCGGCAGCTGCAGCCCTGCACCGCGCGCCACAGCGCTGCGCACGTACTGCATGGGAGCACGTGACGCTGCTCCAGTGCAGTTGGCGGCGCGCATGCGCTGTGCGGTTCTGGCACGGAGGTGGCGGTAGGTAGGGAGCGCGGTGCGGGGGCGCCTCCTCTGCCACCACCGCGTGCACTGGGTCCCTCCGGCGGCCTGCGTGGGACAGGTAGGTCTGGGGCAAAGCAGGGTTCTGCGCTGAGTCCTGGAAGGCACCGTGAGCCAGGTGGTTCTTCCTGTTTCGTTTTCCTGTTGTGTGTGTGTGTGTGTGTGCTGCGGTGGTGGCACTCTCTTGCACCACTCTAGAAAGCTGTTTGGGTGGGACAGGGGTGGACCTGGCCCCATAGCGCCTCGAAAGCGCTAACTTACATGTGTCTGGATTGGGCTTGGTGTAATCTAATAGTGCTGTACGTAACTAGTGAATATGCTTACAAATAAAAGAGATGTTGAAGTTGAGTGTCGTGTTGGATGGGTGGTGGAAACAAAATGCAGAAAACCGCCCTTGTTATTGTGCTCAATAATGACAATAAAATTTCAGATGAAAGATTCTTGTGCTTGTGAATGTAGTAGAAAAGAGCGTGTATCAGTGGGAGAAACTGGCCTAGTTTTTCATTATTTATGTGATGTCATCAGTAATTTAATATGAAATGAACAAAGGACAAAATTGTTACTTGAAGTTAACCTGGAGGCCTCTGTTGTACAAAATGGAAGAAGTTAACTGTGGCATATAGTAGCATATGTAGTAGTATATGAAACATATAAGGAAGGTACATTTGGTCTTTTCTATTATTTACTTAAAAAATTGAAACCGTAGCTTTAGTACCATTTTAGTATCATTTTTATTCTGACACGAGGGCATTTTAGAGGTGTAGCATATCATTTATATTCCTTTGCTTCTTGTAATACTTGACAGATGCCCAGTGGAAATGCCTGTATTATGTATAATTTTTTTTATTATAGTTATTTTGAAATAACTCCTCGTATTGTAATGTTAGTCTGAAGCTTAACACCGAGAAGCTTTTGATGGAAAAAATATCCATCTAAAATGGAGAGGGAGAGATGAGCATTGCCTGGCTCAACCCTGTTAGGGAATGATCACTCTGCTTAAAATTGTTGTCTTTGTGCTGTCACAGACAAATAATACTTGTAATTTTAGACACCTTATTTAACATGCCATCCCATTGTTAGACACAGGACAATACACAATATTATATATTTAGTAAGATAAATACTATTCTTATGAATGAGTTTATGGAATTTGCATCTAGAAGATCAATATATTGTCGAAGCATGCTGTCTGCATTTCTTTTGAAATTTTCAGTACATTTTGGGCAACATTTTGTTGTAACAGGTTGTTCTGATTACAGTTAAGACAGTTATTAATACCGAGTTTATATTTCTTTTTCTGTTTGTAAAGACTAGAGAATGTACTGACTGTCTGCTTAAGCTGGGCGTAAAAGGTTAAGTATGAAGTCAGTACACAAAGAAGTAATAAGAATGTAATAAGTTTTATTTTTTTATTATTATTATTTTTTTTTTTCTAATACTGTTTTGGGTAGTCCCAAGGGAAGGAATGAAGAAGACTATTATCTTAAAAATTATTTAAACTGCCCCCCTTGTCTCTGGCAGGTAATCTCTCCATTTGTACATCTGTGAAATGGGGCTAATGGCAGCTGTCAGGACCATTGTTAAGTGCATTCACTAATATTTGCTTGAATACTTGTACAATCAACAAATATTGGCAAGTAAAGTTGTATTTTTATGCATAATTCTTGTAGCTATTTTATATGCTCTTAAAATATCAAATTGAGTTTTTAGGTAAACTTTCAGAAAAGAAAGACGCTACTCAATTTGAATAGCAGCAAGTTTTTAGGTAGATGCCAAATAATTAAAATGCAGAAAATGTAGTTTTAGTAATTTTTCAAATAACTGCTTATGCGTACTTATTTTCAAATGATCTTAGGAGATCTGTGTGCTCCCATCATTGATTTTGGTTGGGTAGCCTTGTTACGTTGCTTCCAGTAAAAGGGGTTTTTTATGAGTTGCTACCTTGCTACAAACTATACTGGTACTGAACTCATGCTTCCTGATGCTTTCCTGAGATTTGTGGAACACTTTTGCATTTTGTAATAAGAATCTTTTTAATGAGATTTGCTAATTGTTCTATAGGTTTGGAACAGATTTTACATGATTGATTAATTGGAGAAAAGAATATTGTAAAACAGTTCATTTGATTCTGCTATTGTGGAACCTCTTAATATTTTTTTTTAATCTATTTTGAATATTGTTTTCAATAAGATGCAAATCCCTGTAGGCATACATGCCTGTGATACTCTTCAGCGTTTACCCAGCTTTGGTTTTTATTTTCCATGTTTAGAAGCTCAACATGAACTGTAGTATGTTAATTTTCTTATAAAAGTTCATTTAAAAGTTTGGAGGTAGGGGTAGGAATTTGGTCTACTATGGATACAGTTTCCTCCCAGTGTAAGGTGATTTTTTTTTTTTTTTTTTTTTTTTGCTAACCAAGAGCCTGAACTTGTTAGAGATGAAAAATGTGTTGAAATGTGTTCAACTCTTCATCTACTTGGTAGAAGTTCTGTAAAATGAATGATCATAAAGGGTGTGTTTTCCAGTATAAATAATTGTTAAATAGACTTACCCCAGCCCAATGTAATTTTCAGGAATTACATTTATGCCAGAAATCTCAAGGATATACATGAAATATAGATGGGAGGGGCAAAAAAATACTTTCAGTATGTCACTGTCACTTAAATAGTTTGCAGTCTTAAAATATTTTTCCATTTACTAGCCACCTATGTTTTTCTATGTCATGTGGTAGTCGTATGATAATATATTAGTATAGTAGTTATATGTTTAGTATTTGGAAATTACTGCAGTTTCACAGATACATATTATTTTTTCAAGAGGAGATTAAATGAGTAAATAGAATGAAATAAACTGTGAGTTGCAAAACCATTATTATTGTCTGTGTGTATGAATGTCGATTTTTTTTTTTTTTTGCCTTTTTCCACAGTATATTTTGATGAATCTTAAAAGCAGTGAAATCTAAGATCATTAATGTTTTACAGTTAAAACTGCATCTGCGCTGTTCATTTCTCTTTACTATGTGATGTTACTTTGAGAGACTTGCCTATATTTATGTAGTGATTGAAAATTGCTGCCTAACGCAAATTACACTTTTATAATGTATATATATAACTATGAGGAACTTCATTTGTGGTCATTATAAAATATGCTGTAATATATGAAAAATGGCTCTTTTGTTAAGGTATTTATGTTGTAACTTAAGAAATAATAAACATTTGTTGCAGTTACTTATAATATATAGGATGGGAGAATAAGGATCCTTTTGATCTTGCTTTTCTCTGCTTTGAAGCAGAGAAAAAGTGAGGCTAGCCAGTGAAGTGATCCCTGTAAACTACTTTTTTTTGTTGAATTAGACAATTGTGGAGTGCCTTCATTTTAGAAGAGAGTTAGAGTTCAGGTGGGAGGGTTTGGAGCGTGTATTTTGTTTGGGTTTTGTGGTAGGTGTTGATTTCAGTTGTCCTCTTCCTGCCTCACAGCAGGATTTTGTATATTCTGAAATCACGGAATCACACAGAATCACAGAATGGTTGAGGTTGGAAGGGACCTCTAGGGATCATCTAGTCCAACCCTTAATTTTCATTTTCTTGAAAAAGTTTCTTGCCTTTGTAATGTGTATAAGTATCCTCTTTTTCTTTCTGTAATAATGGGAGTCAGAAAATTCATGATTTTATATCTGGAATGTTAAAATATATGTTAGCTTTTTTTTTTTTTTTTTTTTAATTTATTTGGACATCCCAAACTGAAAAGTAGAGTTTCAGCTATTTTGGAGTTTATGCATTTTACCTTTCTGCTGAAGGTTGCTACACATTTATTTTTTAATACAATATAGAATGCTGTCAGTGAAAAGTTCATGTCCTCATGAAATTAAAGAAAAAAAGGATAAATAAGATTATTAAATGGTGCCTGGAAGTGTGCCACTACTGAGCAAAAAGACACATGTGTACCTGCCAAACAAAAGTATTTTACATTTAAATTTAGGTTTTTTAAAACTTAATAATGTTAACAGATGGAGTGTGACAAAAATGTTTTTAATTGTGGTACAGCCATAAAAGTGTTAACAGAAACATGCGTAATTCTACTGTAGTAACCCAGCTTTATGCGATCACTCTCTTTCAATTGTTGAAATAGTTGTTCTTTTTCACTTGAACAAGTGAAGTAGCCAAGCAAGTATCCAAGATACAAATTCCTGCAATTTTGTGAAATAGGCAGCTGCAGTGAGGAAACAGACTCCCTCTAGTGAGGAGGAAGGCAGGGAGAAGTCTGCAGTTGCGCATGCTGCTTTTGTTGATAACCAGTTGGCCAGTCAACTCGTAGGTATTATCTGTGAAAGCAGCTGTCAAAGCAACATGAAAATTCAGACAAGGCATGTATGTGCACTCACTTGTCCAGTGTGGTAAGGCATTAATGATAACCCAAGGTTATTTTGATTAAAGAGTAGCAAGACAGACTTCACAAATTTGGAGGACGTGTGGCTTCATTGACTCCACTTCTCACCGATTACCTTGTTTAATACCATTGAGATACGCTGTGCATAAAAGCCTTTTAAAGTAACAATTCCTTGGTTTATAGCCAAATACCTAATAGTGAAATATGTACATATTAAATGTGTGCTCTTCTATTGTCCCTGAGTTTTCATCATATAGTTCTGAAGGGATCTGGAATCCTATTTTCTTTGTATGTATAATTTCCTTTAACGGTTGTGATTTATGAGTTAACTGTTAAAAACAATAGAAGTGCCCTCTAAGATGTTTCATTAAAATCTGTAGTGGTGAACTGTCAGCTCTTGTTTCTTCCAAGAACAAATATCAAGTCATGTAAGATATTGGTAAACTAGATAGTGTATAGAAAGGTGTTTTTTTTTTTTTTTTTTCTTTTTAAATAGAGTATGTGTGTGTTTTTGCTTCTAATAATTTATATTTTCTAAAATGTTTAAAATGTTTAGGTAAACTAATAACAGTTTACTTGCAGAGTATAACTTGGATATTTTTAATACAGAAATAATGTCTTTTTTCTTAAATTCCTAAAAATGCTCTTCACTAAATTCATGCACTAAAAGCACTGGTTTATGAGTGATATTACCACTGATAGTTCAGCTTGCTGTTAAAATAACCAGCATATTTGCAGTACTCTGTCACTTTGTGCTGTTCAAAGTGTTCCCATCCATTTTACAATACTGTAAAGAGATAGTATGTTACAAAAACCTAACATGAAAGAAAACTTCTTCTATATGCACTTGTCTCCAACTTAATACAGCTTCAAGAAATTCATTTGAAACAGCAATTGAATTTTGATACTTTCAACTAAGTGTTTTATACTGCTTTTTTTGTACCAAACTGACAGAAGTCATCGTGCATTGTGCTAATATGCTGAAAAAATCCTTTTGTGAATCCTAGGTAACCTGTTGATAGGTGTCTTGGACTTTAGGAAATCTTTTCAAATACTGAGCTAACTTTGGTTTTCTGTTTCTTATAAACATCACTTTAGTATATTTTTACCTCGTTATTTTTTCTTTCTTTGCAGTCCCATGTGAGAGTTTGTTTCTTAAATTTAGCTTATTGGCCTGTGTAAATACAGGAATGAAAGCGATTTTCAACAGATGTTTTACTGAAACTTTAATTCAGATATATAGAAACAGATTAATACTTTCTCGTGAATTTCATCAGTACAAGAAATCAGTACAAAAGATGAAATCACTTCACAAATCATCAGTACAAGTGATGAAATTTCAGTTTCCAATTTTTGTCCACTTGGGTTAATTAACACACTATTTAACACAAGTGGATAAAAGAGAAAATTGGGTAGAGTGTATGTTTTGTATGTAAGAAAGTATGGATAAAACAGCTTAAAGAAACTTCTGGGAGAGGGTGAGTTGTTTTTTTTTTTTTCACTGCCTCATACTACCCTTTCCACGTGAAATGATTTAAAACTAATGTTGGAATATCTAAGATCCGCTGTCTCTCCATAATTCCTTAAGGATGGCATAGAAGAATCTCTAGTATAAAATCTGACCTTTAGCCATGATATTTAAAAATGGAAGTGGCAGCTTGAAATTACTTGCATAGAGAAAGAATTAGAGAAATGACAGGACACCATTCTCTGAGGGATTTTTTTTTTTTTCATGAGAGGATGGAAAAGGGAAGTTATATTTTAAAGTTTATTTTAGTACACTGCTGAAATGATGCTGCAGTGGGTTGACATGTTACCAAAACTGGGCAGAGTTAAGGATGTGTGAAATTCTTATTATATATTTAAGAGAAATCTAAACATACCAAAGTTATATATGTTTTGAGAACCTGTATAGGTACTATCTTAATTTCCTATTAATAGTTTTACTTTACTATTTCCTGGATCGAAGCATTCACAGATGAGTTGCTTCAAATCCTAGTTTTGTACTTAATCTGTTAAAAAAGAAAGTTTTATTTTAAAATGAGCTAATCTGTTTTATAAAGTATTAACACACACATGCATTCTAACTTAAATATTTTAAATTAATTCTGAATACATGCATTTCTAAGAATTTTTTTAAAATGAGACTGCCTTTGTTATTAATTCAAGATGTCATTCACGTTTATGAAGTTTTCCAGCAAGTTCTGAGAGGTCTTGAGTTCTGTTTCTTCTGGCTCAGTGAAGGTTTTTTATGAATTTATTTGCCAATTAGTTATGCCTGCTCAAACTTATTAAAGACATTGAATTTACATATGTAGAAATCTGCTCAGAATATTAAAGCATGTGATGTTGCATGAGCACACTTTTATAATACAGAACCCATAATAGGTTAATGTTAAGTTTCTAGGACTAGAGATGAGATTTTTTTTCTTAAATTCTTAATCTAGGAATTCTTAATCTGGGAATCCTTTATTTCCTAGATCAAAAGCAAATTTCATAGAATCATTATGGTTGGAATTTCATAGATGTATGAAGCATAGATTTTTTTTTTCTTCTTTCTCTACTGTAACTTAGTGTTACACTTTCCATGTATTATGCTTGAATTCAGAAATCTTGAAGTTACGATAAATTCCTGTAAGCTGAAGGTTTGTTATGTATGAGGTTAAGTATAGGCGATTTTGGCTTATAACTGTTTATTCGAAATATTTCTTTCAAACCTGTTGTAAACCTGATTTTGATATGGTAAATAGCTGTTAGTGAGGAGAAATTTTTTTTGTGTGGTGAGTAATTGTAGAGCATTTTGCATTAAATGAAATTGCTCTCCCGTCTTCAGGACTTGGTTTTGAAGAGACTTGGCATTTGAACTTCAACCATATTTTAGTCGTTACATGAAACCATTATCAAATATACTTGTAAATGATTTAGCTACTTAGGCATCTGTTGTATGTGTTTCTCTTGAATTGCAACTAATCCTTTTGGTCTTGCCTTAGTCAGGTGGTGTATTCCAACATTTTGTTCAAGTTTTAAATACCAACTTTGGTGCAGATAAGTACATCAGGTAACTGCCACTGGAATGATTAATCACTTCTGAAATAGCTAGTTACATTTACCAACAGGCATGCAGCAGTTATGTCACTTTAGATTATTTTAATTTAAAAAAAAAAAAGTGACATGATTTTTTTTTGTGGAGGGGGGTACAAGATTAGGAATAATGTAAATTTAAATCAAGATGAACTCCCATTGCTCCTACAGTTATTTTATTTTAAAATAGACCCGTTAGGTATTACCCTTCCAGAAAATCTGGAGATACAGAGAAACTCCCTTTAGGACTGGTCCACTGTAGCCTGAATAAGAGTACATGATTTGCACGAATAGAAAGACATTAAAGGGGAACCTCTGTTGTCCTAACTTCAGCATGTGTTGAAATCATACATTCATTCTTCCTTCCCCCAATAGGTTCCGATATCAATTCTTTAGGAATAAACTACATGTTTAAAAGAGAATTTAAAAAATCCAGCAAAATTGCTTAAGAGATTGTAGGTACATATTTTTGCCCTTTTTTAAATACTTACAAAATATAACACACTATAATTTATAAAGACATAGTGATTGAAGGTCTTTAATGTTCTAGAGTTTTTTATTATTTTTTGTTTTCGTTTTTTAGTTTGTTTTTGTTACCTTCTATATTTATAGAGCAGACTTCCATTTTTAAGTGAAACTGTTTTGTTGGGCAATTAATATTACAAAATGCTTTGAAATACATAGTACTGATTAAATGTAGAGATCATTTTCTTAAGCCTTTTTTTTTTTTTTTTTTAAGGACTGAGGTAAGGCTAGTCTTGAAGTATTCCCTAACGTTTGTCAGTTCTGTGCATAATTTGGATCTGTTGCTCTTAATACGTGACATGGATTCTGAACAGCCTGGAGCCAGGAACGATTTGAAGTATGTGATATAAATCCTGGATTGCAGATATACCAAGGTAGTCCTTCCTCACGTCTAGGGGTTCTTGGTTTGTTTTTCTTCATTCTTTCTTTACCAGTTGTGCTCCGAGTAGCTGCTGTGTTGCAGCATGTGCATTAACCATTTTCTGCCTGGCCAAGAAACCATTCCTCTGGCCCCCCTCTGACTGTGCAGTTTGTTGCAATGTCGTAAGGAGGGAGGTGCTTTCCTGTATAAATGTTTTATCCACTGAGTTGTGACCGAGTGGCTGGTCTTGAGTGCACGTTGCAGCCATCTTACTCAAGCTTTCCGTACAGCTGAGGCAGTGCAGTTCCAAAATGGCTGCCAAAGGGCTCTTCATTGCAGCAGTCTGGCTTAGCTGCATGCACATGAGCAGAGCTGCTGGCATCACATGCTTCTGACCTTAGAGGTAAGCTCCACCTCAGCTTTGCTGAGAAACATTTTCCAACTTTTGTTTAAGCAAAATTAATTGTTTCTAACCTGCATCATTTTTTGGTTTGTTTTTGTCAGCAGGAGAGCTATTTTCTTCTGTCTGTATTTGTGTGTTTGTTTGTGTCTCGCTGAATTAATTCATAGACATTTGCCCTTTTCCATTTATTGGGTAGACTGGGTGGGACAGGAAAGGTCAAAGGTCATACCCACATGTCTTGCTGATTGAGTAGTTAAATTTCAGCTCACTTCCTTACCAGGCGGGAAAACACTTGACTTCTTACTGCCCTTCCACAAAAAAAAAAACATTTTTTTGTGTGTGTGTTTTAACTAAACATAAAAGAAACCTTAGAGAAATGCAACAAAAATAAGTCTGATTCATATCAGATTCATATCTGATGGTGGATATTCAACCTGTCATTCTTTTTTCCTCCTGTGTTAAATGACAACTGCCTCACCTGTATAAATACAATGCAGTAACAATGATTACATAAATGTTAACTAGCTTTCAAGTAGCAGTTTTTTGATATTGAAAAATAATACTTGTTAATATAAGTAGCAGAACTGCTACAAATAGCACCTTATCTTTAAATTCTTCCTTCGGTTCTTTTATATAATTAAAATCTGAATTTAAAAGTTTCATGGTTTCATGAGGCCTAATGTGTGCTACTGTTTAAAAGTGGCCTAGCCCTCTCTCATGTTTAAATGCGTGTTTAAAAAAAAAAAATGGTTGATAGGTGGCACATTCAGGGACATGAAAGAAAAGTAGCGCTCAATTTTTTTTTTTTCCTTCTTTCTTTTCCTTTTGGGGAGGGAAAGAAAAAAAAAAAGAGGAAGACAGACAAGACATTTTCCCCCATCACTGAATTATTTTCCTCCTTTCAGGCTATTTCAAATACCTAACTAATGTCCCTACGGGGGATTGCTAGACATGAGTTAATTTTAGAGTAATGAAATAGGGAGTGTCTTGAAGTTCTCCAGAAACACATCAGGAAAAGCAGCAGAACTGGGTTATTCATTAAGACACAGATGACAGTATTTCCCTGGTCTGAAGTTGAACTTCAGTGCAAAGGAAATTGGAAGGTGAAAGGAAAGTGAAAGTATATGAAAGTCAGAATTAAATACTTAAGCAATAGGGGAAATTCTGAAGTTTTTTGCATGCTAATTGGATATGTTTAACTTATTCAAGAATATAGGATCTTCTAATTGAAAAGCTAGTTTAAATATTTGCTCCTGTAATGATCTTCTGCAGTTGATGGCAAAACACCGTTGAGAGGAAAAAATATATATATATTCAGAGTATATAGTGCAGATCTATTCATCAGAGACCTAGTAACTGCATTTTTACTGATTTAAAGAAATAAAAATATCAATTAAGACAGTAATTTAAGGCCAAACTGATTACTGCCTTCAGCTCACTGTAAATTTGTAATTATTTGATCGTAGGATTATTCTACTTTAGAGTAAAAGTGACAGGCATAGTATGAATTCATGATTATAGGTGATAATGAAACATAAATAGGTAACTAGTTTCATTTTGTGTTCTTCTATTGCCTGGTGTTCCTGCAGTGATCTTAACTTGGCCAGTTTACAGCTTCTAATGGCTTGTCCTGATTGGACTGAATAATTAAGATCCTGAAAACATTTTGGCATTGTCAAATGGCTGAAAGCTCGGACAACAAATTGGTCCTAATGGCTTTTTTTCTATAATATGTATAGTTTTGCCATAGAGTCACCTTACCTAATAAAAGTAGAATAAGAATGTAGGTAGATTTCCCATCCTCGAATCAGTAATCTTTTTTTTTTTTTTTCCTCCCCCAAGATACTGAGTCAAATTATCCTGATCTCAGCTTTATATAAAAGGTTAGTGACGTGTGTATGTTTAACAACAGTTATTACTACTGATTAATTCCAGATGTTAATATACGATCCAAAGCAAGGAGAAAGAAATCATTCTTTATAACCAGATCACCTGTTATATTTTCACATCAAAATTAAATTCTACTTCATAATTATTAAAAAGGGATGAAATTCCATGCCTAATTTTTGCCTAACCATATTTTACTGTATACATCATGTTTGGAACTAAAAACAGGAGCGCACAAAAGACTTATGAAACAACAAACAAACAAAAAATTGTCAAGCTGCATTTGTTCTGTTTGTGCACTTATCCTCTTTTTTTTTTTTCCTTTCCATGTCTTTGGTACCTATGAGGGTTGACAGAGGAGGTGCGATGCAGGAGAGATTGCCAGAGTTGTTGAGAGAAGCTCTCCTTGTCTCCTTCCTTTGTTTTTCTGTTTATTTCTCTACTAGGCCATTTTGGAAAGCAGTGGCATTCTTGGAAGCGCTAGAGGAAATGACTGGCCCAGCAGGGACCCTTAGAGTCTTTCTGTTGTGAGGGGAGTGGGGTGTTTTGTAACCTTTGTGTTACATATGGAACACATCCCTATTTTCAGACATCTGAGTATATGACAATACTTACTATACAAGGACACTGGTAACTGACAGTAGTACCTTCCTTTCCCCTTCTTTCCTCCCATGATTTTGTTATTATTAATATGCTCATGAGTTATGGAAAAGGAAATGAAAAACAGTGATTTATCTGCATGGAAATGCAGCACTTTAATAGGTGCAAAACATGCTTTTATTGAATATTTTAGTATGATGTCCATGATTGGACTTAAATAGTTGTCTAATGCAAGATACAGTTACGCCCTGTGTTACAGTGTCCTCAGGGTTCTTGTGTTTGCATTTTTCCTACTTCTAGTTATTTGTTGCATTCTAGAAGAGTTCAACTTAAATTCGAAGAACAGGCTTTCAGAGGCAAATACATTACTAATAGACTAGCACTGTCAAATACATGCAAATTTCAGTACTGCAAAACAGTAATTTACTCTGAAGAAATGTATAAATTCAGATGTTTTCTAAATTATTTTTTCTACAGATTTTTTTTTTCCTTTGTGCCTCATAGAAGTATTTGCATAGCATAGGTGTTCAATAGTAAAATTTATTTGTTTGGAACTTTTTGAACATGGCTTTTTTCAGGGGGTGGGAGTGGTAATCTTGTTAAACTCAGAATTGTCAGATTTGCCCAGCTGCATCTTCTTGTTCAGTAGACACTTTGGGAGCAAAGAATTTCAGGCAGGATTCGAAACAAAATGGAATGGACTCTAGAATAATGCAGAACTCTGCATCGTCTGCAAATCCCTTTGGAATAGCGGCTTGTTTGGTTCTTTAAGTATTTGAAACAAATGGTTACTAAGCATTTAGAACTGTTTTGAATCTTAAATGCTTCATCACTTTATCACTCTGTTCTTAAACAGTTAAATAGGAGTTTTTTCAGTTAGAAACTTCACTGTTTTTCCTTAAGAATGTCTTGTTTTCAAATGAGATGTGAGTTTGCAGATGTCAGTTTTTTAATCATTTTGATTCGCAGACTTACATGTCAGTTTAATGACAAAATTCATGTAAACTGAAGTGAGGAAAAAGTTTCTCTGAAGTTGATAATGAGGCTATTTTCAGTTTTGAAAATAATATGAAGCACAGTATTTCACTCTGACACAGATTAGAATTTAATCATTCATTTTCTCCTTTTCTACAGTAGAAAAATGAGATACAATTGATATGGGTCATCTCTCCCACCCCCTTCCTAATTTGCAATCTCTGCTTCTACCAATGTAGTCTTCTGCTGTAAAGTATCACGAAATAAGCCACACCAAATAAAATAAGCATCTGCTGGATAGACAGCCTGGACCACAGTGAGGAAATCTAGGGAAATTATAAACTTCTGGCTAACACTGTGAGTGAATAATTGGTTTAGTTTCATGCTTTGGAAGAGGCTAAGTTGGGGGAGGGTAGGGGTGTATTACATGAAGCATCACCCAACTCCCTATTCAATGTTAGAGACAATTCTTTTCACTGACAAAAGCTTTCAAATGCTTTCGTATCTAGAAGTGAATGTGATTAAGAGAAAAATCATTCCATAGCAGGTCTTTTCCTTTCTATGCTGAGATGAATTTACTGTGACACTTGAAATTGGAGGATATCGTCTTTCTCTTCTACTACCTGAAGCCATGCAGCCAGTGATGCTGTTGAACACAGCTTGCTTTTTTAACTTTTTAATGTAACAGCTGCTGTTTACTAAGATTTTCTCAAATGTTTTTACTGGGTGCAAACTTCATGCATGAGAATGCAGACATTTCAATTTTTTTTGTAATGACAATCACCTGAGAATGCTTGTGAATAAGCTAATGTGTATTTTCTCAGGTTAGGTTCTTCCCTGGGGAAAAAAAATTCCCTCATTCTGGAAGCAGACTATCCAAAATAGTCCCTGTGCTAGTTCTCAAGTTTTTTTCTGTTTGTACATGACGCATAGATGTTGCTGCAATTGATTTGGGGCTAAACAGTTATTTTGTTTTACCTTTGTCATAGAGACGGCCCCCTGCACTCTTTATTACTTAGTTGGATTGTTTTTGAATACTAAGCAAACTGCTTTCCTTTCCATAAAAAAATATTCTGTATCCGCGATGCGTTTTATTACTGCAGTTTGTGCACACAGCAAGATGGAACAAGGAGTAGAAAAGGGCTTAAAACCGAGGGAGTGCCCTTGACTTTGCAGGGAATGTTCTGGAAGCAGGGTGGTGCTTTGCGGAGTGCGGCAGATGGGGGAGCTAAGCTTCTGGGCTGCCAGCAAGCTCTGGCTTGGATTTCCCTCGGCGGACTGGAGCTGCGGCTTTGCACACCCTAGAAAATGTTAGGAGTAAACAATCTTTTTGCTGTTATATCTCTCTTACTGTGTATTTGAACCTTACTGTCATATCGGTCTGTGTGCGCAAGAACACTTTTTTCTTTTTTCTTTTTTATTTTTTTCATGTGGGAGTTGCAGGGGCTTTTGGGGTTTGTATTCGTAAAGCAGCGTTAGTGCCCTTTATTTTCATGCACTAAGGCTGTTAGCTGATAATTCGTTTGACAAATCCTAATAGCAATCACTGAAAGATGTATTTTACACAGTACTTAACATAGACTAATCTGTCTGAAAGTAATATAAATCTTAAGATTTCTTTGAAGTATAAAAGCAGAATAGCAGCAGATGGCTTGTATAGTTCCTGATTGTGATTTAACCAGACAGTCATTCTGGGAAGTAATTGATTTTTGCCCAGTATATCAGTTCAGGCTTTTGGATGCAGCAGCCCTGTAGCATGTGTTGTAGCAACCAGTGAAGATTGACTTGGATGACTAAGTATTTTCAGATAGATACTCAACTTTGTTTGGATACTATGGATAAGCAACCACATTATGCTGAAATACCTAGAACCTACAGCTAATTATACTCACAAGGAAATATAACTGGTGTAGAGATAGCCCTAATATTGTAGGAATGTTAAAGAGAAGTAAAATCAGACTTGAAGGAGGCCAGTAGCACAATGGAGGCTTGTCTGCCCCTAGGGTGACTGTTTTTCCACTGCTGGATTCAAGAAACAGTTTCTCGCTTTCCTTTTCTTGTATGCTGCTAAATGGTGCCACATTGCAACTACAACAGCGTTGCTAGATGTGATACCCAACATAACTGGTTTAACTTAAATTTTACTTGGAGTTTCACAAATATAATTACCAATAAATAGTATGTTTATTTGCCTGAAGTTATTTTATGGCCAAAAGTTTCTCATAAGACAACAACTGAGCAAAAAAGGCATTGGTGAATGATTCATCCTTTTCATAAACATATTTATTAGTAAGCCAAATTTGGTTTATGCTTTTTCCAGAAAGTACAGTGATTTTTTTTTTTTTTTTTTTTAGAATAAGCATTTGCAAGTGTAAATCACAAATTTTAATTTGGTTTTGACTGGAAGAAGTTTCGAGAATTGAGCGGTTAACTATTTGAAGTCAGAGGCTGAAATCTAAGCTTCTGTTTCTACCTGTCAATATATCCTTTGGGTGCTTGAAAAGATAAAGCGCACAGCTCCATCTGTCTTATGGAAAAGAAATGAACAGGATGTTAAAAGAGCAGATTAATGCAATTGTCCTGACATGTTACCTGTCACCAGTAAGTCATTTTTTTTTTTTTTTTTTTTAATAGAGCTGATGTCTGGTTATTTGTAGGCTCTGAAATATTGTAAACAGTTTAAAACATGATGATTAAGCATTAGGTATATCAATTTATTCAGTGTTAAAGTTACTACAGATTGGTTACAGATATCACTTTGAATGATGCAGTATTTAGTATTCTTCCTGGGAACATGCTTCAAAGTAGAATTTCTCTTTTGGAAGTTGTCAGTTGTAGTTTATATAAACTAACTATTAACTAGCAATGCTGAAATGGGTCTGGATCACTAGTAAACAAATATCTGACTGTATATTCTAGAACCCATAGTTGTCTGAGGGGGATGGGGGGAAGGAAGGCTTTACTCAGCAATATCCTGCTGCAATTTTGTCATTAAATGAGGCCCCCTTTCTGTAAATTTTTTTTTTTTTTTTTTTTTTTTTTTTTTTTTTACTGGCGCCAGCTAGCTGTAACTGCAGTCTGGCTCAGCTTCGGCAGCAGATAACATGTGTCATGGACTTCTCCTTTGCAGGGAGTGTAGGAGCAGTCTGGTTTCTGGACCGTACGAGCTGGATTGTCCATCTTTTCAAATTCATCAAAGCAAGCTAGATGTAGTTAGATTGCTAGTATGTGAAAATAGCGAGGAATTTTCACTTTTTTTTTTTTTAATGTGCTGCCTTAAGCTCTGCTGGAATAAATTTAAGTTTGCTGGTACTACACTGTGGTATGTGGGAGGTGCTTCACTGCACATAGTTGCTGCAGTGCTAACAGTTGGCAGCACAGAGAGCAGTACAGAGAGTTCTGCCTGTAGACACTTTCGGTTGCAACACTCATGTGGCAGCTGTGGTATGCTGACTTAGTGAGCTGCAGTGATATTCCTGGCATGCTTGCTCGCTTTTGTGGGTAAGTGGGAGTAGCTGCATGCTTTCACAAGCAGATGTAGGCTGCTACCTGAAGTGTACAATAGCACAGCTCAGACTGGCTGAAGTACAGTCCTCATGCTGCTGTGTGGAGAGAACAAGGTCTTAGTGTCAAGATGGCCGACCTGGAAGTCGCCTTGTAGCTCCTGCCGCCTATGCAAATGAGCTGCATGCTTGTGGCTCACTCGAAGGAGGAGGAGATTTCCTTTGCACTTCTCAAGTCCTCGACAGGTAAGAGAAGCAACTTCTGACCTATTCAGAGGCCTTGGAAGTTATTGCCCCACTAAGATGCCCATCCCCCCTCATGGCAAAATGCCAAGGATCTTTACTACATTAAATTTTCAAATTAAAGCTTGCAAGTCATTTGTTCTTGCTGTAATTATTTAAGGCTTGCGGTTGTTGTGGAGATATACCTAGCAATCATTAAAAAATGTTCATTTAAGTTGAATCGAAGATTTACATAGTTGTTTTTGAGGTTACTGTTTTTTGAGTTTGGTTCAAACCATCACTGCTGCTGTGCTATTTTTGTCTCTATAGTGACGCCAGTTGATGTATACAGAGGCATAGCACTGTTGTGAGCTTACCCCTAAAAAGGATACAGGATTTAGAGGGATGAATCTACCAGTGGTAGATTTCTTGGTTATGTGATATCACAATTATCTTATTCTGCTTGTGATTTAAATTCTCTTCTTTTTGAAATGGCAAAAGTGTTTGAAGTATGAGATACTGAGCTGTTGTCCATATGTGTGTTAGTATGAATACACAATTACAAGTGTGCCTATATAATTTTGAAAAAGGTATTTCTGTAAACTGGGAGGCAGATAAGAATACGGTATTTATGATGTTATCTCAGAAGGCAATGGGCTTGTCTTATCACTTTAAGAACTTAACACTCTGAAGCAGCCAATTCAGTAACAAACTGTACTGTGGTTAAGCATACGATGTGTGAAAGGCCTGTACTGAGCAGATGTGCTACTTCTGCATTTGCATTGCAGTATATTTGCATCATTGCCATATGACAATTCAGAAAGTTGTGATAGAATAGGCAGTTTGAAAAGGTTAACAGTAAAAGAGAAGATTTTGAAAATCTGATCTATGGAGAAGTAAGAACTGAAGAGGCACGAACAGGCCAGAGAAAACATTGGAAGACTCACTTAAAGGTAGGCAGCAGCTTCGGAAAAGGATGTAGAACTGGCAGGACTGGTCCAGGTGAAGAAAGAGTGGTCCAGGTGAAGAAAGAGCGAGAAGATTAATTGGAGAGAATAAAACTAAAAAGATAAGAGGAGCAAATCGGGCAAATCTGAGCTTAAAGTGAGGTGGTGATTAAAACACTAAAAGTACTAGAGCAGTTCTAAAATTGACTGTGAATTTTATGAACTAAAAATTCTATGAACCAAGAAATACACAAATATTTTAGGAAAGTAAACTACAACTGGTTGATACAGAGGAGGGGGAATTCAGTGTTAACACGGAAAGGTTTACTTTGGCAGAGCTATGATGAAGAACAGAATGTTGTGTGTCAACAATTTAGGCCAAGTGATGTTTTCTGCATCTCATTTACACTTTAATAGCTATTTTTAGCAATAACTCAAAACTCTGTGAGGTATAAGTTTACTTTTCTTATTCATAAGCATAGGTTAAAGGCTAAAAATCTATGAAAATAGTGCATGTGAAAGTAAGTAAAGACGTGTATATAAACGTGGGGTCTCCCTTCCCCATTACATTAGAAATCATAGTTCAACAGCTATAAGGATCATCCATGAAGAACAAATACTGTTAAAGTCCATCTAGCTTTCCTTGCACGATGAAAGAAGCAATTCAGGGCCTATTCCTCATTTTATGTAATGTGGGAGACTGTAGAGGAGAAATAGGCATGGAGTAGGACATGACAAAATGTGTAAAACAATGCTGCTGGCAAGAACCTCAAATAAAGCAAAAGATAATAAAGGCGAGGTTGTTTTTAAAAATAAAGAATCTTAACATTATGTGCATGACAATGATAGTTCAGTGTATACTAAAATACAAAAGGCAGAAGATTACAATAAATATTCCATTTATATATAGAAGTGGGCTAATATTTTGCAGTATTTTGCAGGTGATTTGCAAGTACTTAAGAGTTGTAAGTTGCAAGGAAGATACCAAACAGTATATGATAGACATTTCTAAACAGAAGTTATAAACTAGTCTGTATCCTGTATCCAGGAATTAAAAAATAAAAATAATTTTTTTTAAATGGCAGAGAATATTTCTCTTCTCTTCAGTGTTCTTTTTTTGCCTCATGAAAAAGAACCCTCAACTCAGGATGCAGTGGAAATTCTAGAAGATTTGGAAGACTTGCTATTTGGAAAGGCCAGGCAGGATGACCTAAATAGTTATTTAGCGTAGCATCAGTACTCAGAAAAATAATAAAGGAATGACTAAGGATTCAATAAATGCGTAGAGAGTATTAACAGAATCAATGCTGTGATGATTTATTGGAAAAAAGACTATTAAAAAAAGTTTTAGAACACATTTTTTGTAAATAAACAGTATGTGTAGCCCATCTGCTTTCATGCAGTTTTTCTTTCTGCTATAAATACTAAATGGGTTAACTTTCAAAGCTTATTAATGATGGGAACACTTACTACTGGGAGATGCATTTTTTCTTAAGTCAAATTTCTCCATAGTTTATCCTGTAAAGAAGTCACTTCTAGCAATTTGAAAGTGATAAAAATATATAGAAAAGGAAGAACATTAATTATCTTGCACAGTAATCTGGTTAATTTGTTTAGTGGGATACTCAGTTAATTATATCAAAATCTGAAATTGTACATCTAGAAACAGCCATTACAGGATATATCTATGTTCCTGGAATTTTATCCTGTCCAGAGGCTTTATCAATATGAGTTACTTTTGTCCATAGGTTTTTCTTTCCTAATGTTGAAAAATAAGAAAGGATATGCTGTAAAAATACATAGAAAAGGTTTGAGCTGACAAACATAAAAACATAGAATAATTCAAGATGTAAGAGATGTTTGAAGGTTATATCGGCCTACCTCTTGCTCAGAAGAGGATTACTTCAAAATTAGGTCAGGGTTCCTTCAGGGCTTATCAAGTTAAGTTCACAAAATCTTCAAGGGTGGAGATTCCACAACCTCTGGATGACTTCTTACAGAGTTTGGCCATCTTTATTACAGAGAATTTTTCTCTGTATGTGTCTAGAATTTTTGTTGCTAAAAGTTGTATCTGTTCTCTATTGTCAGTTTGCTGTGCATCTCTGAAGAGTCTGCTCTGTCATCTTTACCAGATAGGTACCTGAAGATAGCAATTTTTTTTTTTTTTTTTTTTTTTTTTTTTTTTTTTTTTTTTTTTTTTTGGTGATGCATAAATTAAGCTCCCTAGTCTCACCTCAAGCATTAAACCTTCCAGCCCCTGATCATCTTGGTGACCTTCCATTGGACTCATTCCATTTATTATCTGTTGTATTAGACATCTGAAAAGGCTACATCAAATGTAGCCTTGCCTATTTAATATAGGATAAAATGGCTGCATTTCGACTATTTAAGTTGCTTTAGGAAGCGAAAAGGGCTAGTAAAATAGGTTTCCTACAAACAAAAAAAAAGGAAGGGGGGGATGGGAAGCAGGAAGCAATCAACTAACATTTAAAAATGGTACTGCTTTCTTATTTCTTTAAACTTTAAATTATGAGTAAGTAAAGGAAGCAGTGAGTATTTTCTTTGTTTTGTCTCCTTCCAGAAAGACATCTAATGTTGATTTGAAGACTTTTCTTAGAAGAATGGACAGCCTGTAGTGCTTAAGAATCATAAGGCTTTGGAATGTCATATGTGTGGCTGCATGACTTCAACTCTCTAGCAGGGCTATGTAGGATAGTCTACTGGGTAGGATAGTGCTAGCTTGAAGACTTCCGTATAATCCAATCAGTGTTAATTTAAATTATCCATTAACTTTATTGTTATAAATCCTAGTTATCTGTTAGAGACTGTTATGACTTTTAGTGATAGTTTGTTTTCAGGGCCTGATTGCATATTTAGCCAAACTTTGCCCTGCCTTACACTGAAATGGTGACCCACAGTTGTGAACCGTTTTCATACAATCTTGTCTTACAGGTATTAGTCAGATCTGACAGTAAGGTGAAGAAAGCTAGTGAGCTTTACCTTAGCTAAGTGTCTTTCTGGATTCAGCAAATGAGTAGCTGAGGGTACTGAATGCTCTGAGAACATAAGACTAGATGGCATTGTGATTCTATCTGGTGTCATGCTCCCAAATAAGTCCTCCTTAATTCTAGTGATATTTCTCACTAGTCTGGAGTGATTCTGTGGGTTGGTGTGGATGGCTTTTGTTTGTTTTTTCCTTTTTTTCCCCCTTCTATAACAAACAGTAGACAAGGTCAAGCAAAGTAAAATACTTGATGATATTCAGACATCCTAGTGACATGTAGTCCCTGGATGGTCTCTCTTTTTTTTTTTCTTTTTTTTTTTTCCCCATTGTCATTAGACCAGCCCCAAAGTTTCACCTTATTTGACGTTTCTTTCTTTTGCATTCAGTTGCTGTTTACCAAAAAAGAATAATACTTAAAACTGTGAAGAGTGAGTCCTGGAGTGCTTTGATTTATAGTCTCAAATAGCTTCAAGTGTAGCTAAGGGAGAGGCAGTGGGCAAGGGACAGAGGAGGTTCTTTTTACTCCCCATCAGTAACCTCATATAGAAGAGGATGAAGTATTGTTTAGCTACTCTGGTTAGATTTGAACTTTGCTTAGGAGGGATAGGTAATAATGATTGCAGGACCTAAATCTGTGTTGGAAACAATTAACTTTCTTTACTGAAGAGAGTTAAATCTGTGTGATTTTTTTTTTTTTTTTCTTCTGTCTTTGACTCCGTTTTATACAGATAGAACATCAGCAGCTTTGGATGTATGTGGTTGATTTCTTCACTCCATCTCCATACCTGCTGGATTTGTTACCATACGATATGATAGAAAGTTAGCTTATTCAAAGAGTTTCTTCTTGATTTTCTGTGTAATGCAAATCCAAAGGTAAAGAAATGGGAAGGTTACATGTAAAGCATTTGCAAGTGGAAGGTGATGTATAGCTGGATTTCTGTCTTCTATTTAGGAATCGAGTAGATTGTGGTGTTTATCAGAATGTGAAAACGTCATGTACTTTATAGAGGATGTAAAGGAGAAGTATGTTGTCTGCTACCTATCAAGCAGGCTTTTCACAAATCCTCTTTATTATTGTGCATTAAATTATTTATCTGTTTGGGAGATTGATCATCAGGTAAAAAGTATCTAATACTTGCCTAGAGCCATAAATACAATATTTCAAATAGGTGGTTTCTCAAGGTCAGTCAACAGGTGGTAAGAACAAAGCAATAAGTTGTTTTTTCAACACCATGAGATTCCTTTAATTTAAATAAGCTTCATTCTGGAAAGGTAGAGGAACTTGACGCCTTCAAGATAATTTAATACAAAGAATGTTGTTTTTCAGTCATAGAATATGAACCTTTTATATGAGACTCACGTTTAAAATTTCATTGTCTTCCTTCAAAATTGGGCCAGATTTACTTGAGCCAAAGTCCAGAAATAGTGCTGATTTGTTGAAAAAACAATCCTTTCTTGTCCTTCCTTCTCTCTCCCTTTTTTCCCCCTCCTTCCTTCCCTCGCTTAACCTTTTTTAAGAGGTTAAAGAAGCTTTCTTCTATGTACAATGTGAAATATCTGTCAACTTGAGCATTGTTTAATCTATCTCATTAAGTATGTTCTAGATTTCATACTCATTGTGAACATAAAATACATTGGCTTATTTGAGAACATAAGGTAGCTAAAAGCTGCTTCTCTGTACAGATTAGACTTTCCCTTTGTGTTTACTTACTGTATTACTGAATCCCTCATCTGTACATCCTGATTAGCTGGCATTGACATTGATTTTCTAAGGAAATGTATTCTACTGAGACGAAGAAGCAAGACTCTTCTCAATGACTTTTAAATGTTACAATTCTTGTGGGGGGAATTTTTTGGCAATTCAATTTACAGAAAAATAAACATTTACCTCTTCAGATGAGAAAAACTAAGGCAGGAGATGCAGTTACCTGACAAGGGCTAAAGTTGTTAATTATTAGTAGAATTAAAATAGAGTGCAAATCATCTTCAGGATAACTATGACTCTAGGTCAGAGTATCTTGTGATAAAATAAAGACAAATCATGAAGGAAGATGTCACTGCAACACTCCCCACCCCCTCAGTGGGAAAGGAGGATTAGAGCAATTGCAAGTTTTGTTTTTACTCTCTTTCCCTGCCCCAGCCTCCCAAGAGTACATGATTGCGAGGAAGTCATTTGATTATCTTTTTGTCCAAAGCTGAATCCACAGGAATATGTACATTGTCCTGTCAGCAAACAGATAGGACCTGCCCTGAAATCTCAGCTGTCCAGCATGGTATAGAGAATCTGTTGCTACTGCTTTCTTGTCCCAGTGTTGTCTTGTTCTACTCACTCCTTTATTTGCTCTCAGTGCTCCAATGCTGTTACAGCCTGGTGCATCCTTGCTAGTGATGTTTTGCCCTTGACATACAGAGGCTTTGGAATCTCTGAGTCTTCACTATGCCAAGATTTAGTCTGATTCTTTATAACTCAGACCCTTCAGACTCACTGATGTTGAGAAAACATGTGACTCAAAGCTAGATTCAATATGTATACTTTATCCTTCATCTCACCTTTGCTTAAGTGCCTGGAGAATGTCAAAAATTATGTATGTAGCAATATTATGGATCTTTGAGAGAAAGCTCACGTGGCTCCCCTTGAAGAAGTATCTTCACCAGAGAAACTGAAAAAGGCAAAACTAAGAAGCAGAAAAACATTTGCAGTTCAAGATGAAGCACATTGGCAGTTCTTGATAGAATCTGAGCTTTCGGACTTTATTTTTGGTGAGAGTGCCTCTGTGCCTGGTCTTGATAATGATTATGTCTAAGAATGAAGATTCTTTGATTACAGGAAGCCTCAGAAACACAATACTTTTCTAGATTATTCCTTGGTGCAAAATGTTCTGTTATTTTTAGAATTCACTTCTTGGAATTGGAGACCCTCTTTACCTCTCTGCAGAATTCTGATTGTGCCCTTACGAGTTCAAAGAAGTTGAAGCAAATTAGATGAGAAAACTCATCTAGTTTCTTGACACCTGTCACAGACCAACATTTTTCAGATCCTCAGTATTACATTCAAGGATATCTTCAAAAGTCATCAGACTAAGGACTTGTATTTATTTCTTTACCAGAATTATTCAAAGTTTCTACTCATGTTGGCTGTTGTACTTCATCTGACTTCAGAAGGTTTCTCATAACTTTTCTTAAAGGATTGTTTTTTCAAGTGTTTCAGTGAAGCATCTCTAACTGTATTTCATCAGAGTCTGGAGTGTGGTGAGGTTTTTTTGTTTTCTTTTTTATTCCAATCTGTGCAGAGCCAAAACTTCTTGGAAAATGTCTCAGCTATTAATTTCCATTACTAAAAAAAAAACCCCAAAATAGTCCTTTAGCTGGATATTGAACTGTATGAAAGCATCTTGGAAGTTTGCAGAGATAACTCAGTCAAGGATGATGAGAGCTTCCCTGTTGAGTGAGAGTTTAATCCATCCGGTAGAGTACAACTCTCTTCTAAGTATATTTCAGGGCAGCCCGTAGAATACCATGATGAGCAGAACTGTTCTGTTCAGATTCTGCCCGCATCAAGTTCCAAAAGTGAATCACAGGTGCAGTGAGGTGAGCATAGTCATCTTCAAATGGAAATTTACTACCATTCAGAAAAGCTTTAATGGTAGCATGTTACTAGTTTTGGTTTATAATTAAACAGTTCATAATGTTAAGTGGCTCAAGTTTCTTTGTGGCAGTCAAATGAGTCAAAAGTGTGTTCTTTATGTGTTTACTGCTGAGCCCTGGGAGAATTGGGTGCATAGGTGTGTGAGTACAGGGAGAAGGAACTTGAGCTCAAAATTTTTGCGCACCACACCTGAGTCATAGTAAATGCATATAAGAAGCACAGCTCAAGGAATTTCACACATTGGTAAGAGATTCACTCTTTGAACAAACTGAGAATGAATTGGAAATAGTCTGCCAAGATTTTCTAAGGTTCCACCAACATAATAAAGATAGCATAAGGAGGGAATGACTCACTGAGGAATGGGGTTTTAAGATCTGTCACTGAAAAAATGCCTGTGGATAGTGACAAGAATTCTGTAAAACCATGCAGTAATTGTAATATAAGTTTTGGTGTTTTTAGGAAAAGACTATATTTTACAAAGGATATGGATAAATGAAGGATTCTTTATTTTCAAGTAAATGAGTTCTGGAGGATTGTTTTTGCTTGTTTGGAGGGGGTTGATATCTAAGAATATTGCTATTTTTGGTTTGGGAAACATTCTTTGTCTTGTTGATGAATTTATAGATATCTATGACCATGTAGAATAATGACGAGAAGGATCTATAAATATGTGGAAGTTGTGGTGTGCTATGAGGTGCTTCTCTCAGCACTGTCATTTAGTGTGATTGAATATACAACCTTACACTGTCAAGGCTAAGGAGAGTTGAAATGTTTCCTGCCTTTAGGACCGTCTTCCTTATCACTGTTTCGGTACGCTTAAATAGGATGCAGATTAAAAGAAAACCAGGAAAAGAGAAACAAATTTGATTTTTATATTTGAATATGTAGATTATCCTGTCCTCAGAGACATCTCAAGTCCTCTAAAGCATTGAGACTGGAGCAGAATTTTTTCAACATTTTCTTTCGTAAGAGTGATTTACAGAAGTGTGGGCAGCCCTTGAGTTGGAACACACCCTTCACTTGAAGTGATTCTTCCTTGCCTGGAAAAAGGATGACAAGGATCTGAACTGACTTTTATGACTCTGATATTCTATTGGCTATTGTGGCAATAAGGAGTTACTAGCAGTATCCTGAGGAATAGGCTCTCAATCTCAGTGCTGCTTGCTTGTCTTCTTTACCATTCATCTTTCTTGCCTGCTTTCAGAGTGAATGAAAGCTGCTTCATGCCTGCGGAGTCAACCTCACTTCATCTCAATCAAGAAAGGAAACTGATGACAATTCTTGGATCTCTACATCTAAAATCTTCGACTGTAGGCTGAACACATCTGCACCCCACAACGCATTTCCACTAATCAAAGCAAATGCTTCTAAGTGCCCATGTTGAAGTCAATGCATCAAACATGCTTTAACTGTAAAGAATAAACCCACAGTTTTGCCAGTCAGGAGAATAGTCAAATCAATTTGAAATCCATTCCTTGCCCTTATGGCATTTGGAAGGTTTTATCAGTTGTGGGGAAGTCCTACTAGTATTTTAGGAGGTTGATAATATTCCTGTTTAACATCTTCATGTCACTTTCTTAGATGGCTTCCTTAGTGGAGTTTACTTGTTGTTCAGAAACAAAACGTCGTAGTTAGCATGAACAACTTAAGAATGCTTGTTCTTCAAAACAATTACATTCTTTACTGCTTCTCGTGGATCAGTGCTTTTTCGTGTAGACGGTCCTCATTGGGGCTGTTCAAGTTTTTTCAAGATGTTAGTGACAACTTTCAAAGAATATTTAGATTAGAAGGAACTTCAGGAAATTATCTAGTTCATTTACTTCTATTAACCTTTCTTCAATGTTTTACTTAGAGAAATTCTTCCCCGAGAAGGTTTCTGAATAGCTCAGGTGACAAGTGAGTTAATACTGGTTAATACTAGGTTAATACTGACTTTTATTAGTTTATCATTACAAATGCAAACTTGATGCAGAATCGGAGTTATTGCCTGCAGAGTGATCAGGAAGCAGCTCAGCACATGAGGAGAGAAGATAGATTATGTATATTGATGTCTGCACCTATTGAAAGAAATTCACACTTTGAGGACTAGAGATAAGGTAAATTCACAGTCCTTTCCAGGAGAGAGCAAACATTGGCCAACCAAACACTTGCAGGCACGTTCAGCAGGTAGAGGCCAACCTGTATAGGAACTTCATTCAGAACAAATCAGAAAGTTTTAACTTCAGAAGGAAAAAAAAAAAAAAAAAAAAAAAAAAAATTTAGTAGTCGCAAGATGTAACTGAAGACAGTGTGGTCTCCTGTTTTCAACAGGATTTCAAAATTAGAATATAATTTAGAATTCTTAATTGAAAATATATTCTTGACCTCAGTACATTAGGTTGGATCTACTGTACCCTTTTTAGTGATTGGTAAATGTAGACCTAGAGTTCTGCAATACACAGTACCTTGTTTACAGTTCATGTTTAGTTATATAGAGGTTTTCATTTACTGAACCTGCCTATTTTTTCTCTTCAGAAAGTCTCCATTTGCTTTCTGCATTTGGCAGGTTTCCTGATGGTTGAGAACTTCTTACTGTTAGGGTAATAGAGCACTGGAACGGACTGCCCAGAGAGGTTGTGGAGTCTCCTTCTTCGGAGATCTTAAAAACCTGCCTGGATGTGGTGCTCTGCCTCGTGTTCTAGGTGTCCCTGCTTGAGCAAGGGCTTTGGACTGCATGATCTTTTGAGGTCCCTTCCAAACTCAACCATTTTGAGATTCTCTGATTCATTCTGATTCATAGGTCTCCTTTTCCATCTACCGAGCTGTTTTCCAATCCTCGTGCAGACAGGACTCCCTTTTTCCCTTTTTCTCCTTTTTTTCTTTCTTTCCCTTTTCTCCTCATGATTCAGCATGAAGTCTGGACCTAAAAGCACAAGGCATTTGCATAGAGTCACTCAGGACTTTGCCATAGGTGATCCCTCTCATTATATGCAGATGCCTTTTTTTTCATATATCATTTTATATGGACTTTAAGAAGATGATTTGTGTAAGACATACAAAATAGACGCATAAATTCTCCTTTTGTTTATGATCATGGTGCTTCTGATTGTTGCCCACCCCCAGACTGTAAAATTAGGAATTTTTATTATTATTATTTTAAGCTGTCTAGAAATGAATTTGCAGAAGTTTTGTAGAGCTGCAATATGAACCAGAGCGGAAAGTGTGGAAATCATCTACATTATAGCATGAACATAATTTTTTTAGGTCCATACTCAAAATATTTTATGCACTATTCTGGCAAAATCAATGCCAAATGATGGATCAGTCAATCTCAACTAGCAGATCCTCTTTCTGTATTGTATACTGCTGTGAATCTTTCTTTCAGATTCACAGTAATTCATAAATCTATGATGTCTTCTTTCTTTATTTTTAAAGATCTGCAGTAGCAATTAAAAAAAAATATTTTTTGCCACCTCCTTTCCCTTCTTGGAGGCAAGCCTGGCCAAGTGGGACTTCTGGACCCGTTCTCTAAGTGACATGGGTCTCAAGATTTTATAGTTAAATATATTGGGTTAGCTACTGGGTTAGCACCTGTCAGCCCAGCAAAACATTCTGAGGTCTATTGTCATTTGTCTACAAGACTGTTCTTTGTCACCCATCCTGTTTTTAACACAATTTGGCAGCAGCAAAGACAGCTGATAAATAAAGTTTTCCTCCTATCTGTTCTTTTGCCCAGTGTTACCTCACGGGGAAGTGTTGCTTCATACATTTTTTGTCTTTTAATATAGATAGATAGAGTGTTTGAAGATCTAGAATGTTGCTAAGCAGAAGTCGCAGCAGTCATTGACAGCTCTGTGCTTTCGTGCTTGGTGAATTTGCCATTTCTATTAATAGGGCCTGCAGAGGATTGCCTGTTGCTGCATCAATAGAAAGATGCAGACTTCCTCCTTTTGTCTGCAAGACTCTTGCCAGGATCATGCCTGGTGGACATTGTGACTTGCTGCAAACAAGTACTGATGATCCTCTTTGGAAAAAATTTTACAAGGAAAGAATTAAAAATAATAATACTGGATGGGAGTTTAAAAGACAGGAATATTTTTTCAGAGTATTCCTTGTGCATCTTGCATAATTGCAAACCTTATTGGGGTTATGAGTGAAGGTCCTCCTATGTCAACATATAAGGGATACATTGTGAAGTATAAGTTGTCCTGTATCTCCTTTGAAGCCTGTGGTCCCTTCAGGTGAATAGTAGAGGTCTTTGTTTATATGGTCTCAGCACATCTCAGCACTCTTAGTTGTAAAGTTGCCAAGTTGAATTTGCAAGTCAACTACTTAGCAGTTTTAACAATTAATTTATAAAGACCGGGGATTGAAAGGTTAATCCATGTGAGATCATCCTTTGTCTGCAACCAGCTTTCTTAAGAGTAATTTTAGCGCTCCTTTGTGGTTTATGGATCACAGAAATCCACACTCTTAAGCGGCAGAGTGGCACCTAAGTTGATAAGAACTTAGAATAATGACTAACTGAAGTGAAGCTTTTTATCAAAGACATATTGCCAAAAGTATTCTTTAGATTTTTGGGACTTTTACAGTGATACAAAACATTTTTTTGAAGTCAGACCATAGCTAAATGAGAGAGAGTGTTTGAATATGTCAGTGAAAAACATCTCAGTAGACCCTCTCTTGTGAAATGGCTGGAAAGATCAAGCATGGAACATAGTCTCCATCTATTTTCCATATCAAGGAATTTGAACACCCTACTTGTAGCTGAGGCTGGGGATCCAGTTACATTATGTTTTAAACTCATGGAATACTTTTCTTTGAGAGGAATTCCTAGGAAATGTTCTGGGTCTCTGACTGGTGTGCCAGGTAATTCACTTTTGCATCAGAGTTCAGGTACTGACAGCACAATAGCAATGCTTATGTTCATAGGAAGGGAAGAACTGAGTCCTCCTTTCAAAGAGGAAGAAAAAAAAATATTTTTTTTGCGGCAAGATGTTTTTTTCATACTTTTTAGTGATATTCAGAAGTGTTTCTAAATCTCATTCTTAGAGATATAGTTGATGTGTGTCTTTCTGATACAGAAGATCCTGAGACAAAAAGGGAGGTTGTAATAGACCTAAAATAGGTTGTGCAGTTTCTTTACGAGTAAACTTCTTGGTTCGTTCTCAATTTCGCTCTTGCTATGTAGTCTGGCTGAAAATCCCCCAGAAGATTCTACTGTAGAGCAAGAAACTTCTCCACTACATTGATTTACATATGAAATAAGAAAATTCTTCAACTGTGAACAGTTTCTCTGGGCAATTTGATACAGCTTTGAAACCCTGTATGACTTTCTGATAGTTCAATATAAAGCTTTCTAGCCAATACATCTTTATCAATATTTATATTGCAAGATGAGAGATTACAATAGTGAGGTTACTATTAGGTCATTATTTTGTTATTCTTTGCCATTGGGATGTGTGTGTAACGCTACACTACACAAGGGGTTTATCATCTCTCCTTTTGAACAGTTAAATGAGCACTTGCTTTTTCTTCCTTTTCAATTTAAGACTATGATTTGAAGAGTTGTAGCCTTAAAAGCATGCTTGATTTCATTTATTTAGTATTTCATTAAACTTGCTATATTTATATCTTTCATCTGAAGAGCGTACCCCTAATTATTATAATTGCATCCTTTCATGCCTCCCCAATCCTTACTCAGGCCAAAGAGAAATGATACTGCATACAGCTCTTGTAGTATAGACACTTGGGCATGCTTTTTAATACTTAAATTCTGCTTAATAAGGCCAGGAAAGAACTCAGAAGAATGCCTCTCTCGGTATGTGTGAACATTGTATAAGCTATTTAAGATAGTGGCATAGCTGTGCTGGTGCTCGTGTTGTATAGAGCTCTGGAACTCTCGTTTCTTCTTTTGAAGAACAGCTGTGTATCTGAAGCGGCAGAACCTCCATGTAGAGAGGCATAGGCTTCTGCCCTGCAAGGCATCATTCCAGTGTGAGCATCACTGGGTTAGATGATGGTTTAGCAAATGCAGCCCTTTGGACCAGTAGGTGGATTCTAGGGTATAGGAGTTTTGTGCAGTTTTGAGGGGTTCCCCCATTCGGTACCTTCTTTGTGCGCAGTTGCTCCTATTCATATATGGATAATATGCCTCAAGGAGTATCAGGAACTGTGCTCTAGTTTGAAATTTTTGTTATTATTGTTACTGTTATAGTTTCCTTCTTTCTGTTCTTGCTGCTTGAAAGGACAAAAGGCAGAACAGTGGTTGCAGTTTTCTGTGGGACTTCTGTGACTCTCTTATAGGCCCTTTCTTAGTGCATGGAAACACTTTAATATATATTTCATCTGTAGAAGAAACACAGGTATTTAGAAATGTGGAGGCCTGCTTGGAGAACAATAGTATGGGATGTCTTACCTACTGGGAAGTAGGTAACCAAGGATGGCAGTGCAGGTGCTCTTATCAGCAAACAAAGAACAAAAGAGCATTGCTCAAAAGAGAACCGCTGCTTCTAGAAGCTGATGTAATCCTTTAGGCTATTAACTGTGCTTCGCATGCCTGTAGACAAATAAGATACTGTATCTGGATGATTTGCTATAAGCATGTACGCTGGTGCTCTGTTAAATGTTTTCTGGCTCACTGCCTTGAGACCCTGCTCCTCAATACGTCCATATAGAAAAGTAAAAGAGATGAAAATGACCCTTCCCACTTCTCACTCCACCCACTTTTCTAGTATTTTGCTAGCTCTGATTTTTGACAGCATAATATACAGACTCGGGAGACAGATCTTTTTGGTTCAAGATTATCAAAACAGAGTGATCTAACTTTTAGGCAGATGATTCTGTAGGTTGATTTGTGCTTTTAAAGGAAAACTGTTGAATGGTGCTTGAAAATTCTACTGCATCATGAAACAGTTGGGAGAAGCTTGTTTTTCTTTTTTCACTTGGCGTGATGCTATTTAATCAGTGCACTGCAGATCTTTAGAAAAGGAGAGAGGAAAAAAGATGAAGTTATTAAAAGAGGTTCCACTGAGTATTCCCAAATGGTAAATGTCAAAACTGAGCTGAAGCTGAGAGATGTTACTTAGCAACTGCGGGGATTCTGCCTTGGCCACAGATGAATAAATGCAGCAAGTGCCAACAGCAGCAGCAGAGTGAGTGAGTCTGGGGAAGAGTGTCTAAGGCAGACAGTTTTCTTCAAGTAATTTGATAATCTCTTCCCATTCTGACACTGGTAAATTTTCAAACTGCTTTTGATGCAACTTGATTCTTTCCTAGTGGTATCATCTTTTTAGTATTTAATATTTTGGTGTTATATTTTGTATTTGGTTAATGATAAGCTCTACTTTTTCTGATCCTTGACATGTTTAAGGAATTTGAGAAAGGATTATACTGGTTTAGTCATTGGATTAGTATGTTAAGAGAAGTGGAAAAAATATTTTGTGATGTCTGAGAATATGCCCCACCCCCCACTTGCATTAGTCCTAATTGTCTCCCATGATCCTTGCACTGTGTTCCCTGCTGTACGTTTGTTCACCTGTATTGTGTTCTTAGGCTAATTCTGGAAAGCCCTACTGATAGCAGCCTCATCTCTTCTTTTTCTAACTTTAAGATTTCCCATTGCAAACATTTTGAAATCCTCCTTCATCTTGGTGTAGCTTTTGAACTCTTCTGAACACTCTTCTGAAGACTTTCAGATTAAAAAGAAAGGTGAGGAAATAGAATGCGGCAGTTGAATCTTTGGTGTAAAAAACACAATATGGATTGGTGGAAACTTTAGCAGCACTTTTTAACAAAATCAATAAGCTTTGTAGCTAGGAGAAACATAATTAAAAAAATATATATATATTGCATTCCACTTCCTCACATTTCTCCCTTAAATTACTGCATTTGATTTCTTGGCTTTAAAAGTGTTTCTTTTTTGACAGGAATCTTAACGTTTTGTAGTTGCTCAGTGCCTCTCAATTTAGACTTCTGCAAACAAAGACACCATGGTAGCAGGGGAAGGTTAAGCCTTGCAGTGTATCTTAAAACAGCATGATGCTAGAGTATGGTTTATTTGACATTAAATTTGCCTAGCTTATGTAGAGTACTGCTGAACAAAAACATAAAAGTGCTGAAACGTACCCTCACTTTTCATTAGTCCTACTTTACCCTAAGCTTAAAGCTGCCAACTTTCCAACTTTTTTTTTAAAGATCATGTTAAGCTTAGCATTCCTTGCATTGTCTTCAAGTCTACTTCTCAATAGTTTTATCCTTAGTGTTCACTGAATGAATGGTATGTATACCATAGCCATCATATCCATATATCATATCCATCTCGGAATGGTAAACAGTCAAAAAATGGAACTCGGGAAGAGGACACAAAATAAAGCTTTAATATTGTTGATTTACCAAAGCACTGAAAGCACATGCTTTGAATTCATGTCTCATATCTAATAGATATCTTTGTGGCTTCTGTCACATAAACAAGAAATTACATTTCAGAAGCAAAGTCTCATTTTGGTTGCATCAGCTTTTTGTATACCCTGTTGGAGGTGCCAGAAAAGGTGCTTTCTTTTCCCGAAAGGTAGGTGGCTACAGATAAGTTTGCTTCTGCATATTTCAAACTTTGTATTTTGTATTTCAGATTTTGTATTGTTCCAGTTTAAATACAAGAATTATAACTCTGTAAAATACAACTAGATCCATAAGTTAAGAGTCCAGTTAAAACCAGAAAATCAACAAGATGGAAAACCATTTGATTACCTTTCTCCAAGACATGTTTTTGCTGAACAAATGTACCTTTCTTCTGTTTGTTTGCCCTAACTTAGTAGTAGAAGATTGCCTGAAATAATTTGTCTGAAAGGTACCTCAACTCTTCGATTGTTGCTCCCTTGCTGAAGATGTAAAATTCAGACAGGTGGAATGGTCATCTTCCATCATTAAAGATCCTTTTTAGAGGGAAGTTTTTTTTTTTTTTTTTTAAATACCTTCTAGATAATGTACTCTATTTAGTCATAAAATCAGGCATATGGCTCTGACAATTATTCCTTTTCATAACTTATCACTTGCTAACTGATTTTAGCTAAACTTGGAAAAGGTACAGCAATACCAAAGGAATTTCCAACCTTTTTTTTCAAAATTGCTAGTTGGAAGTAATCTCAAGTAGAAGGAATCTCAAATCAAATCTTCCTATTAAGACAAATACAGGGCTGTTGTACAGTAACATTTACTTAGTAGCTCTCAGCTGGCTAATTGGCACACAATTTTCTGCAAGCCAAAGGAGATGATTTCTCTCAGGAGAGAGAATGACAAGATAAGTTATACAGAAGTGGAAGAAAGTTCAATTTTCATTTCTCTGTTACTTGCTTGTTATTTTTAAGGTGAAAATACACAGGTGAATTCCTCATTTTTTTCGCTCTATGTGTATACTTGTTTTTCAGTCTGCTTATTGCTTTTTCTTCCTTCTAGTCACATTTCTGTGCTGGCCTGAAATGGGTATGAACAGCAATAAATGTTTTTCATTTTGCCTTTTTGTTCTCGTCAGTACTAGAGAAGAGCAAGGTCAAGTGCTTATGTTGCATCTCTAGTAGTCACACTTGTATTGCTACTCCTCGCAATTCTTTTAGTATCCTGTGCCAGAGAAGATGCAGTCCAGTAGCAAAAATGAAAACAGTTTATTCGCATCACTTGCACAAATCACTTTCTTTGAAGGACAGAAGATTCAATCTACTTAACTTAATATCTGTATTTACAGATATTTACAGATCACAGTTCTTCATCTGGTTATGTGGTTTCTACCACAGGTTTCATTCCTCAAAACTTTTTTTAAAAGATATTGGTGACTACATTGTGGACCGTTATGTAATTATGCACTTAATATACTTCCCACCCCATCCTTTTAGCAAGTCAACAACTCAATGGTTTAGGTATTAATAAAAGCAAACGTAAAAGGTTTGTTAATATTAATAATCGTTATGTAGAAGAATGAAGAGCCCTCAATCATTTTAAGAAAGGCTTAGGAACTGACTTCCAATTAATTTAAGCACTGTGGAAAGAGAGAGAAAGAGAAAGAAAAGGAGAATGGAAGAGGGAGAGAAAGGGGGAGGGAGGGAGAGGGAGAGAAAGGGGGGAGC